>APFE031430862.1:77906-94630 GCA_000404065.3 Pinus taeda
GAAGAAGAATGCAGAAACTGAAGAAGTTACCAAATTAAACGAACAATTGGAGACAACAACCAGGGTAAGGGAGCAATTGCAAGATATAGTAAAGGATCAGAGCATAACTATTCAGAGACTTGAATCAAAGATCCTCTCTCTAAAAGAAGATCTTAAAAAATCAAGAGAACAGAACAGAGAAGAACATGAAGTGATCAAACTAAAGCAACAAGTGGAAGAAGGAAGAAGAGCTGAAGAAGACCTAAGGAATCAGTATCTGAAAAAGGAAGAACAACATCAAGTTGAGGTAAATATCTTGAAAGGTAAACTAGAAGAAAAGGATAAGCTTTTACGATTTCAAGATAGTACTAAAGTCTTGGATAATGTTCTTAATAGCCAAAGGTCTCCTGCTATCAAAACTGGTCTTGGTTTTCATGAATATGTTGAAGGTGAATCTAGTTCACAAGGTGAGGCAAGAAACTCTAAGGAGAAATCTGAAATGCTCAACATTCCTCAAGGGAGATCATTTACTCCTAACTATGGACGTGATAGACGATTATTTCCTCCACTGAATAATGTTGAATGTCATGTATGTCATAATCTTGGACATGTTGCAGGCAGATGTAGAAGTGGAATGGTTCAAGACCATTACAAAAGATCATTGCATCCCAGGTATTTAAGAGGATATTGCTTTGCTTGCAATGCATATGGACACAAAGCAATTGATTGTGATAGAAGGAACATGAAATATGTAAGATGTTATACATGCAACAAATATGGACATAAAGCAAGGGAATGCAGGAACAGATTTCAAAATTCAAAACAAGAGGACCATACATCATCACGGTTCCAGGAATTGAAGAAGACAGAGACAAAAAAGTATGGCATAACTTAGTCAACTGACATAACAGACACAAGGGAATCTGGAAGTGATGAATTTCAGTATTCCTTGCATACGCTGATATAATGAAGACAAGTCGCGTATATACGCGAGTTACAGGCTGTAAAGTCGCGTATATGAAGAAAGGGCAGCAGAACAGACCCAGGTTCAGTCATGGTTGGCTCAGGCTCAGGGGGAGCAGAACAGACTCAGGAAATGGTTCAGTCATGGTTGGCTCACACTCAGGGGGAGCATATACTTCAAATAATTCATTGTTTGGCATTATGGTTAGAAGTTTGCTGATGAAACTAAAATGATACATCTTGTTGTTTGATCAAAGGAATAGTATGGTAGGCTTGATGCTTATGGTACAGATCTGAAATGGTTGGTCCCTTAGAACCCGCATCTGCTCAGGGGGAGCAATGGAATAGATTAGGTACACTTTGGCATATACAAAAGGGGAAGCAAATCAGAAACTTTCACATGTACTCAGGGAGAGTATGGACAGCAGAAAGGTATACCAAAGAAGAAATTTATCTTGGCCAACTTTTGCCCTTGATTGTCCAAAGGGGGAGAGTGACTTGGTGTGGTGGTTGCCATCAAGTCCAAAGGGGGAGATTGTTGGCATTATGATACAAGTGTTGTCCTTGATGGCAACTCACTTAGAGACAGGTACAGGTGATGGAAACTTAATCAAAGGATAGATCTTAATACAGCAGGATAGAAAGAGAAAATATATACACGCAGGTTCGCTATATACCAAGTCGCGTGTACACGTAGGTTGGCTTCAGTAAAAGCGCGTGTATGTGGAAAAATTATCTTTGGTCCGTGGCGGTTATTCCTTTGAAGTTGTGCCTATGGTTTTGGACCATGGTGTCTCGATGGACGTGTTGATCCCTAGTTTTGAGTTGATGGTATTGGTTTGTTATGGTTTTGGACCATGGTATTGAGCAAGGCCTAAGGATATATAAGGAGAAGATCATTAGGCAAAAATGGTGAAAAGGGGTGTCTGATGAAGTGAGGAGATCTGGTATTTGCTGGTTATCTATTCGGGACGCTTGGCAAGGGTCGGATCTAATAGCGAAGGCATAAGTAATTATTTCTAGATCTGCACGCGGGTTGCCTTTGGAGAAAGCGCGTATACATGCGGTTTTGGTACAGTGAAGTAGCGTATGCATAATAAGATTTGATATTTCAGGTTGATGTTGATTCTGGTGGTTGTTACAGAGTTCTGGGCTCTGGTTTGGGTTCTGTGTTCTTGATGACAGGGTTTCAGTGATTCAGTATTGGGTTATTTAATGAATTATGATGCAAGTATAAGTTGATGATTGTATTGCAGTAATGTTCGTTTTGTACTCTTGGATCCAGTCTGAAAATTGATGAAACGTGGTCCCTGAATAAAAGAAGGTTGTAGCCTTCTGTAGGGTCAGCACCTACGTACTAGTAAATGGATCGGCTAGTACAAGAGCTAAGAGGGTTTTAGCCCTCTGCATGTTGTAGCCTGCGTACTGGTAAAGGACTGCACCAGTACATTGTAAAAGAGGTTTCTTATTAAAGAAGAAAGAGACGAATTGCAGCAGGTGGTTTTCACCCACATTGGGTTTCCACCTTATATCATGGTGTTCATGTGTGTGGCTTTTGTGTGATGTTCTGTTCTGTTATACTACACCTGTTTACTGTTAATATGGTTAATAATGTTCTGATGCATCTTCTGAAGATTAAGCTAACTGAATTATAAGATCTCTGGATATACGCAAGTTGCATTAGACACAGTAGCGTGTACACGCGGGTTAACTTAGTTGAAGTAGCGTATACATTTCTGAGTATGAAATTGGAAAGGTTTTACTGATCTGATAATACTGATTCACCCCCCCCCCCTCTCAGTATTATTTCCAACAACTGTTATGCTGGAATTATGATGTGTAGGCTATGGGGATTGCATGACTCTGCCAATATCACCATAGAAATGGTCCCCCTAATTGAAGCAGCATGCAGTGGAGAAATCATGGACTGGGCGGTCATATTATCCGACAAGTTAGCCAAAGCCATTCTTGACTTCAGGTCTGACTATCGTGTCACAGAGAGGGTTATTCCACCATTTTACTATAGTGCATATATTATGGATGTGTTGTTTTTTAATTCTGAATTTCCTATTCTGGGATGGAGGTGGACGTCACAAGACCCCACACCCATTCACTTATATCATCAAAAACTTTGGAAGACTAGTTATAAGCACCACCTGTACCAAATCTGCAACGGTTTTATGTTACCAATTCATTATTCAATTTTTAATAAACCTGCCCCTAAAATATCCGAGCAAGCAGCAATAGATTTGACTGCAGTAGCGAGTTGGTTTGGGGAGGAGAAATTCACCTATATCAGAGTTTTTGGCATTCAGGCTAAGCCACATGTGCTACCACTTTACATCGTCGATAAGCTACTTGCCAGGGAGGTAGCTTATCAAATCAGCGCTGAAGGGGTTACCCAAACCCTGAAAAGAGCTAAAAAACATGTTTGGCCTTCTTTTCCATTACGAATTGGAATGTATACCCTGCATGACATCAAGCATGCAGAGAAGGAAGCCCGGGAAAATGAATTTTCTCACCCTGGCTACTCTGCCAAGGAGGCAGTATGATCCAAGAAAGATCGCTTACAATGTGCTCGACCAGGCCAAATTGGCCAAGGTCGAGCAACAAAGAAGACAAATTCGAAGATTTTTTCGCATCAGCCGAATCATGTATCAAGTCAATTCGCTTGCCCAAATGTTTATAATGATGAAGGGCTAGTTGAGTTTAACAGAATCAGAGAACAGAGGTTGCAAACTCTGCCTCTAGACCTGTTAGCAACTGTACCGACAGCAACCAGGTCAAGCGAGTCTGAATAGCGACATAATACACCACCTCCTACTACATCAAAACAGTGGGAGGAAACGCATAGCCAAAGGCAGGAGGTAACTCAAGAAAATGCACAGGGACAAGAAGAAACCCAAACAAAGACCCAAGAGGAGAGCAGATCTAAAGATAACCGTGATCCATTAGTTGATCCGAACTTGCTCCAGCAATGGAATCAATTCAATACAATCTTCAATAACTTAGAGTGCTCAAAAGATGATGAGGTTTTGAAGGAAGGTGATACACAGGAAGCGACATCGAAACCGGTTTCAGGTGAAACCAACGGCCTACCCAAAACAAAAGAACTAGAGATAATTCCTAAAGATCCAACGGGAGAGATCGTTTTGCAAATTGAAGAGATCCCCCCTTTAGATATATTTTACAGCCCCAAGCATAAAGCCGTCGTAAAGAGATAGAGGAAAAGGAGAAGAACTGATCAACCTTCCCCATTCCCTGAATTAAGAGTATCGGGCAATGTTGTATGGAAAGTGGAATTCAACCCCTCCGATGAATTAACCAAGCTATCACAGTTTGTTGGAGCATATTTGGCAGCAACTATTGATAAAGAAACAGAGGTGAGCAATTTGTTGAAAGCCAAGGATCAGGATATCTCTTCACTACAGGCAAGACTATCAGAATTTCAGCAGAGGGCAGAGTAAGCGGAGAAAGAATTGCTAGTACAACAGCAGAACAATAACCAGCTAATCAAGAAATTACAAGAGCAAAAATAGAGGATAGATGAAAGCGCAATACAAAGGAAAAAGGAGCTATCAGTGGCACTGGAGCAGTTAATAATATCGAATGAGGGAACAATGAAAGCAAAAGATGAACAAATCGCTCAATTGACCACTCAAATTGAGCAAACGAAAAATCTCCCTAAGATAGATGAGTTTAAAGCATAAGCGCTCCAGCTGAATAAGGGATTGATTAATCAGGTCAAGCTATTATGTCAACATCTTATACGAGTAGAAGCATTGTGCGAATTGTCAGCGTCTATAAGCAAAGAGGTACACAAAGCAAGCGCTGACTTGGATCAGGCAGAAGAAACACTGACAAACTTTATAGAATGGCAGGATTCAGATATAGGCCGGGCAGCTAATCTACCAAGAATTCTAGAATCGCACAAAGAGATATTATTCACAGAATGGCAATCACAACTGATGAAAGCAGAAAGAGCGACTTCCAGATGCAGGACAATCAGTGGAAATTTGGTTGAATTAGTGAATAATACATTGTATTTATCTAACACAATTTCCCAATGCACTCCAGGTAAATTAACAACAGCAAATATATTGGAGCACTCATGCTATCCGGACCTGGAGAAAAGTGCAAGATTGATCGCTGGAGTCAACAGTCTGACATGGGATGTGCATTGGTTCTTCTTAATCAAACCGTACAGCTAAAGAGACGTCTTGAAGTGCCTAACCGATGTTGTCGGTTATATTATACCTGACATCCAGGATGCCACCTTCACCGCCCAATTCAGTTTATGCCTCAACAAACCGCCAGAAGTAGAACCAATGCTCGCGATAAGTCAGCTAAGGTTTAAGGGCAAACAACCTGAGGCATGACTCATTTCACCGACGGCCAGATCGCTCCTAAGAAGTAGACAACATTTACTGATACCAATTTAGTAGGATTTTGTTTCATAGATATTTTTAGTTTAGTAGTATTTAAAGACCCTTTCATGCATTTAGAAAGGGTCGTAAAAGTTTTGTATATGACTTAAACCCTGAAGCTGCACTATTTTACTTTAGGGATATTCTTTTATGAAACTTGACCAATTATCCCGAATTTGATAAGGAAGGCTTTTCATGCAAATGTGCACTATTGTCATTGTTTGAAAGCATTTCTCTGTTGAAGAAGGAATTTTGAATAGCGATTGATATTTTGGATCGATCTACACCTCACACGGTACTATTATTTGCGTCTGTATTCTTTTTCGTTATATGAATTGTTATTGAAATTGCTCTTGCTATTATCGCTTATATATATATGTGTTTTTCATAGCATTCCTTATGCATTCCACTATTGGTTGTTTATAGCATGCTCTCCCTTCAGACGTATATATGTATCGATGATATGAACAGTGAATGTAGTAATTTGTATTTATTGCTTCATTGTGACTATTCATGTGAAGCAATCTTTGAATGATTGAACATATTTTATTTATTTTACAAAGTCATCTATATGCCTGATAAATAGATAAAGATTATTTAACGCTACATTCTGAATGAATAAGTTGTTCCCGGGATTAGTATTAGTTTCCCTATTTTTGTCAATAGAATAAGTTATTCGGCTATCATTTAAGCAATTTATTCATAACCCATCCATCCCTTTTATTTCATTATCGGGAAACTGGTCCCGTTATCTCCAGTCGGAGCCACCATTCCAAACGGAAAAGGAGCTGTACCAAGGTCCGGACCGGGTGGTTATCCCCGATGTCGTGGCAACGATTTCCGAGGCCTCAACATTTATGGTGCTAGAAGGAGGGCCATACGCTATGAATGGCGAGTAAGCCAACACCTACAAACCATTCAAAGAGGAACTCACCCTCCACCTCTCCTCGAATATCTCGTTCTCATTCTGAATCTCCAGTATCCAGACGAGACGAAGAGGAATCAACCACTACTGCTCAATTACATCATACTTTAGAACGCTTAAGTCCGGAGTCCCCTGAAGTTCAATCCATCATCTAGAAACTTCAAGGCTTCTCAATATCCCCTCCTAGATCTGAAGTATCACAAGGCAGTCACACTTCGCAATTTCGCTTATCCCCTCATCTTACCAGACTCCAAAGTGAAAAGCTAGGTATTGAGCCACCTGAATTTCCTTTACTCGAAAGGAAAAGGATCAAAAAGACCACTGAAGGTTCTGGTAGCGATACCCTTTCTCCATCACCTTCCATTTCATCATCACCTGTGTGAAGTCATACACCCACTTCACCACTTCATATAGTTGTTCACCAAGGGAATTCATCCCAAGCATCACAATCTTTTCAGTCTGTACTTCCGCCTCCACCTCAAGCACCTGGAACACCACAAGCGAACGTCGGTAATCCTAAAATGGCCCAAAGACCATGGAGAAGTCCTGGTGTGGTTACTATTCCTGCACCTTTACATCCATTACCCGATTACCCCGAAAAATGGTTACCCAAATTCAATCCAGATGCTGGAACTTCTGCAAAACAACATATTAACAATTTTATGCTGTCAGTCAATCTAAAGGGAGTCACTGAAGAAGATGTGGTAGTAAGATTGTTTCCCTATTCACTACAAGGATCTGCAGGGTCTTGGTATTTTTCCTTACCCTCTGGATCCATCACGAGTTGGAATATCTTCCAGGAACAGTTTCTCACCAAATATGGTGATGACAGATCCTTAGCTACACTTGTCCATGATCTTTCAAACTTAAGGATCAAATCAAGAGAACCCATCAAGGAGTTCAACTCCAGATTTAACAAACTCTTGAACAAGATCCCCATTGATGATAAGCCAAGTGAATAAGTTAGAAGCGAGTGGTATATCACTGCTTTAGCTTCAAACATTGCTATATTCGTTGATAGGGCCAAACAGCCCACATTAGCTGAGAATATGAAGGAAGCGCTCGCAGTAGAAAAAAGTGTAATCGCCTTAGAAAAGAAAACTGCCTTGGAAGAAAGAAAATATAAAAAAGTGTCCTTTAAAGACGACTCTAAGAAAAAGAACATTAAGGATCCATATGACATGGAGGGCCTTCAAAAAGTCCTTAAAACTATGTCGAACGAAATGGTTGAAATCAAGAAACAAGTATTAGAATCCTCAATGAAGAAACCATATAGGAATTTCAAGAAACCCGAGCCCAAACCCCCTAATGTTATATCATATGCAGACTCGGATCCTGAGGAAGAAGAAGAGGAAGAAACAGTTATACCATCTAAAGGAGAAGAAGAAGAAGTAGTTGAATGTCACGTAATGTGGGACTTTATACTCCCTAATTCCGATACTGATGCCGAACAAGAAGCCTTTCCTGTGACTACAAGGAGTAAAGGTGCCCCCGAAACTGTCCAAGCTCCTAAGAAAAGGAGTGTCGGAACCAATACTATAAAGGAAAAGGTACCCGTTAGAAAACCAGCCGCAACAGTAACAAACAATCAACCATCATCTTCTACTACACCTTCACCATCTAAGACTTTAGTAATTTCTGATTCGATGGATTACAACATTGTCGATGACATGAAGAAAACTAAGGCAAACATCACCATGTTTTAACTTAGTAAATTAAAACATCAGCAAAAATTACTACTCAAAGAATTTAACGCCATCCCTTCTTCCCCTCTTCCCACCACTAAAGCTGCGAGTGACTCAGGACAACCCCCTCCTAGTAGAGTTGAGGCAACCGACACAATTCTGATTGGAGATAGATCAAACTCCCATACCCCTCCTTTCCTCCTGACTTATGAAATTTATAATCGAAATCTGCACAACTCGTTGATTGATTCTGGAGCATCTTCCAATATAATGCCTGCTTCAGTTTGTTCCAAACTAAATATAGAACCCAAGAAGTCTTCTATTCACATCGTGCAGTTAGATAGAACTAAAGTTCAAGTCCTAGGAGAAATAAACTCTGTAACAATCAGGTTATCGGTAGATCCAAGAATTGTCCAAAGGATCGATATTCTAATCGCCGATATACCTAAATTTTATGGATTGATTTTAAGCAGGGATTGGTCAGAAAAACTCCATGGGTATATCTCCATCGATTGGTCACATATGTGGCTCCCCTATAAGGGCAAGCCCAATCAAATAAAGATTGATCAAGAGAAACATATGACCCATACTTTTATAGAATTTGAACAAGAAAATCAGCCAGTCGTGTTCAACAATAATATCCTAGGAAACTATTCTTCAGAGTCATTTTTTGGCAACTATAATGCCCAGCAATCCCCTTTCTCAGTTGACAATTTCGCATCACAGATCGAAAACTTTTCACAGACCGACAGGTCTAAATGCGTTAATGTTACTGAGAATTTTGTAACAAAAAATGTAGATAATTCATTATTTTGTTCTTTATATTTTGATGGATCTAAGTCCAACGAAGGATCAGGAGCAGGATGCATTCTGGTCAGTTCGCAAGGAGAAAAAACAATGCTGTCCTGTAGATTAGAATTTGAATGCACTAATAACACAGCTGAGTACGAAGCGCTTGTCCAAGGACTATATAAAGCAATCGGCCTCAAAGTTCAGTACTTAAAGGTCTTTGGCGACTCTAAAATAATTGTTAAGCAGGTAAGGAATACAATTCATTGTCTTTCGAACCATCTTAAGCATTATCAATCGTTGGTACAAGAACTTGCCTCCCATTTCCAAGCATTCAATATATCTTCCATACCCAGGGCGCAAAACTCCACAGCTGATTTGCTAGCCAATGTCGCTTCCAAGCTGCTCCCTTCCGAGGACTATAGTCCGGATAGGTTTTCAGTAGAATTACTTTTTAGGCCATCCATTCCAGATAATGTAACCAATTGGAGAGTGTTTAACCATGATGAAGACATTTTACAATTTTTGACCTCTGAAAAATCCTATGACAATCAAATCATTGAGGAAGATGAGCATGATACTCAAATACAAGGTAAACATGAGGAAAATTCAATCCCCAAGCGTGTAGTGAAGCTTGAAGACCTTTAAGATATTAAAGACAGGTTCAAACCTGTATCTAATACAAAACTTCAGAGCTCTACCTTAAGGTCTGAATTAATAAACCTTGGCACCGAACAAAATCCTCAAAATATTAATTTAGGATTGGGACTTTCTATAGAGGAAAAGGAAGCACTTATTAGTTTGTTACGAAAAAATAAACATGTGTTCGCTTGGAGATATGATGATCTAAAAACATATGACACGTCTATTATTTAGCACACTATCCCAGTGCTCCCCGAACAGAAACCAATTCAACAAAAGTTGAGGAAAATACATCCAAACCTAGAGGGTCAGATAAAATCTGAACTCAACAAACTCTTGAAAGCTAAGATTATTTTTCCCGTACGACATTCGAATTGGGTCTCCAATATGGTACCAGTCAAAAAGAAGAATGACGACATAAGAATTTGTATTGATTTCAGGAATTTAAATAAGGCAAGTCTAAAAGATAATTTCCCATTACCCACTATGGAGCAGATACTCCAATCAGTGGCTGGTTTAGAGTTAATGTCCTTCTTGGACGACTTTTCAGGGTATAATCAAATTTCGGTTCACCCTGATGACCAACTCAAGACCACCTTTAGAACAAAGTGGGGAACATATGCTTATTAGAAGATGCCTTTCGGACTTATTAATGCAGGAGCCACTTTCCAGAGGGCGATGGATATCTCTTTCAAAGGGTTAATAAATAGAACAGTAGTTGTTTATTTAGATGACATCACTGTATTTTCAAGAGAAAGATCCAATCACTTGCAAGATTTGAATCAAATCTTCCAACGCTGTAAGAAATACAGTATTTCTCTGAACCCTAAGAAATCTTTCTTCGCTCTTGATCAAGGTAAGCTCCTAGGCTTTATTATATCTAAGGATGGCATCTATATTGACCCACACAGGATTAATGAAATTTCTGAAATCCCTTTCCCTCATAATAAGAAATCCATGCAGTCATTCTTAGGCCAAATTAATTTTGTAAAAGGATTTATCCCAGATTTTTCTGAAATTATTTTACCACTTCAAACTATGATTAAGAAAAATTCAGTCTTCAAATGGGGAGTACCAGAAAAGGAAGCATTTGAACTAATCAAGAAATCAATAATCAATGCCCCAGCTCTAAATACTCCAAACTTTTCTAATCATTTTACATTGTACACCATCGCATCCCATTCTTCTTACGCTGCAGTACTTACGCAGATCAACGATCACAATTTGGAAGCACCGATTTCATTCTATAGCTCAAATCTTCAAGGTGCAGAATTGAACTATTCTGAAGTAGAAAAACAAGCCTTTGCTGTATATAAAGTGGTTAAACATTACAGACCATTCTTGCTGAAATCCCATACAAAGGTTATAGTTCCTTTCTCCTCAGTTAGACAACTGTTAATCCAGAGAGAACTAGGAGAAAAAAGGGCAAACTAGGTAACAGCGCTTCAGGAATACGACATAGAAATAAAGTCGGCAAAGATTGTTAGAGGTCAAGTTTTTTGCAAGTTGTTGGCAGGCGCGTCCAACATTCCAGAATCAAGCGATACAGATCAACCTGAAATCATCAATCAGGTAAGTGTCACCGATTCTGAATCAGAGTATGCTGATTTAATATTTTACCTAAAAAATGGATATGCACCTCCCAACTTGTCCTACAAAAACAAAAGGGCCACAAGGTTGAAAGCAAAGAATTTTACCATTATTGATGATGTTCTGTTTAAACAAAATTATGATTCCATTTTACTAAGATGCCTTGAGAAACAGGAAGCACAAAGATTCTTGCAGAAATTGCATGACGGACCAGCAGGAGGCCACTTCGGAGTTGATACAACAGCTCAGAAAGTCATCCATGCCGGATATTACTGGCCCACTCTGTTTAGAGATGCTCATGAATATGTAAGGAAATGCCCAAGTTGTCAAATTTCGAGTGGAAGACTAAAGAAATCATCCTTTCCCCTGCAACCAGTCAACATTGAACAACCATTTGAGCAATGGGGATTGGACATTATTGGAGAAATTACTCCTAATTCTTCCAAACAACACAAGTATATCCTTACTGCTACCGATTACTTCACCAAGTGGGTTGAATAAATTGCGCTAAAGACAACAAAATCTGAAGCCATTATTGAATTCATAGATCAATTCATCATTACCAGGTTTGGTGTCCTGAATGCTCTTGTTTTTGATAATGCATCATACTTTTCAAGAAATGCTATGTTTTATTTCGCAATCAAAAGAGGTTTTAAACTCAAATATTCAGCTAACTATTATCCTCAGGGTAATGGTTTGGCAGAATCTACAAACAAAAACCTTATTAAAATTATCAAGCGAACTATCGAACAGAATCACAAGACTTGGCACAAATCTTTAATATTTGCACTATGGGCTGACAGGATAATGCAAAAAGATTCTATAGGTTCTTCCCCATTTAAACTCGTTTATGGAAAAGAAGTTGTACTACCAACAAATCTTGTTCTTCCTTCCCTAGCTCTAGTCCAATTTATTGAAGAAAATCCTTCTTCTTCTCTACAACTTAGGCATGACCAAATCTTGAAATTAGAAGAAGAAAGAGAAAAAGCCAAAATTATTCATGCGAAACATCAGCAAATCATCAAGTCATCATTTGATTCAATCTCATCTGGTTCTAAGCAATTCCAAGTTGGAGATTTAGTCCTGAAATGGGACAAAGCCCATGAAGATAAAGGCAAACACACCAAATTCCAGAAAATGTGGCTTGGACCATTTCAGATCTGTGAAAGGATAGGCCATTCGACCTTTATGCTACAAGATTTGTCAGGGTTGAGAGATTCTCTCCCTGTTAATGGCCTAGTGTTAAAGAAATTTTTCAACTGAGGAGGTAACCCCTTCTCCTTTTAGATAGCATTTTTATAGTTTGTAGCAAAACTAGAAAATAAAACTGTAAGGCATTTTCTATTTGACATTTGCTGTATTTAAAGAGTTTCTCAAAAACAAGCAATGCGATATTTACTTTTAAAATAATTATAAGTATTAAACAAAAGGAATAATTTCTAGGAAATTAGTTATAATTGCATTCTAAAATTACAATACAATCCTAGTGAACTCCTCTTGAAGTATAAATCTTGTAAATCTTTTTAGATCTTTCAAAATTGGTTATAAAAAGGTTATCAATATTAAAATAGAAACTAGTCCAAATTCAACATCTCAAACTCTTACTTTGTCATCCATCCTACCTTAAGGAGGAAAATTGTCTATCCCATTTTACTTAAGTTCATGATTATTCAGGATGCAATTCCAAGAATACTAGATATAAAAGTTGAGAGGTCTTATCACAAGCCTGCTTACCATGATCATAGGAAAATAGTTTGGCCGACATTACCAATACTGCATACCAAAACAGGGTAATGGCTTCAATTGTAAGACAAGGGGTCTCATCACGAGCTAGCTTGTTCGGTTAGATTACTACCAGTGAATGGCATTGTCAATCAACTGGCCACCACACCAGGGCAATGACTTTTTATCTTACAAAATGACAGAAAAATAAAATCAAAACAAATGTAAAAAAAAACATGATTTTGAATTCATTCTGTTAATCATGCTCTCAAGTGAATAGGACAATAGACAATGATGTGGTTAAAAGGTATCCCTGCCGAGACTATGGACGTTTGCTGGAAGCAGAGGCTCTACCTATGGCAAACAAGTTAATTTTAATAGTTGGTTTGGAAAAGTTTCCTATTTTATCAATATCAACCAATAAGTGCCAATTTGAAAATCTGGAATGTATCTATTTTCAACAGGAGAGGAAATTAGCAAAGAAAGTTTTGTTTCCTTAGAATGCAACGATATCTAGTTATATTATAATTTTCCCTTTCGAATAAAATTTCTATTATGAAAAAGTTTAAGTATTTCTATACTATTCAGAGATAACTACTTCTCCCAACAAATCGCCAATTGTTGTGCCCTACAACAACCCCCCATTTCATATTATTAAAATTCCAAAAACTATAATGTGAAATGGGTCCCTTTTTAATTTTTGTTTCAAATTGGTATCAATTTAAAGTTCTATTTCACAAAAGGGCTTTTTAATAAAACAAATCAAAAAACCCCGATATAAAACGATTTATCTTTATCATTGCGATAAAGCGATCGCAAGATCGCATATCACAATGACAAAGAAAACACAATGTAAGGGACATATTGGTTTTCGCCGATGCGAAATCGCTATCGGATATCGGCAAAGCATAAAGTGACACGAGTAATGATCTTTGCTACCATGCGATGCGAAATCGGCAATCGGCAATCAGCAATCGGCGATAACATCTAAAGCACAACTAAGCTTCTCCTCATCTGATGCGATGCGATATCGCTATCGGCAATCGGTGATTCACCATGCCCTCATCCTAAGCAGCGCTACTAGCAATGCCCGACGCGATGTGAAATCGGATATCGACGATCGGGGATTCCAAGAAAAACCAATGCAATAACTTACCATTTCCCCGATGCCCAATTTTGCAAAAGGTAGATGGCACAGTTCTCAAAGTAACAGTCATAAAGGCAGTTTGATTTGATTTATTCGTAATTAAGGCCATATCCTTTGGAAAAGCCGCTCATCCATGTTCAAACCGCCAAATCGCCCAAAGCATGCTTCAAATAAATCATTTATCCATTAATCGAAGCAATTGTAATTAATGAGACTGAAAGGCCATAACGACCATTTAATAAGAAAATCAGGCTTGAAGCCTATCCACGTATTTGATCCTAAGGCCACCTCAAGTCGATTAATTACTGTGAATGCGCCAAGATATATATATTTCATTTTGTTCGAATCATGATATTATTGCATGTGTTGCGCTTATCTTTCACTCTGCGCAGAATCCTTCCGTAGAAACAGAAGAAAGTGGAATGGGAAAGAAATCCAAGAAGACTACAATGCCTACTGCTTCGCCAGCCGCAGGGCTAACTGTCGTTGATCCAACTAGGAAGAACAAAGGACTAATATCAGATACAACATGCTTAGGACTACCTAAGACCACTTGGCAAGGGACTTATAGTTTTATTGAGGCCAAAGGGCCAATGGTGACCGAAGTGGATATTTTATGCGATAATACCAGCAAATCTGATGCCAATCTAAAAGACTTGGCTGACTCCTTCCTACACAGAATAGCATCTCGGGAGCAGGTTCTTCCTTACACAGATGTGGTAAGGTGGGCACTCCAAGAACTCCCAATTATCAATAGACTGTTTGAAACTATAGATGGGAGGGTTTTCGGTTCGTTTCGAGCCGAAGACCTAAGGCTAATGTATCACCTGCCACGAGAAGAAAAGAAGTATAATGCTGCATTTTTGGAGAAGTTTCGAGCAGAGAACGAGACCGAATCTGAACCAATTCGAGGCTGGAGACAGAATCCATCAAAACACAAGCATGAAACCTTAGGTAAGTACTCAGTTGACTCCCTGTGTTCACCTTACTGTTATGCTGGAATTATGATGTGTAGGCTATGGGGATTGCATGACTCTGCCAATATCACCATAGAAATGGTCCCCCTAATTGAGGCAGCATGCAGTGGAGAAATCATGGACTGGGCGGTCATATTATCTGACAAGTTAGCCAAAGCCATTCCTGACTTCAGGTTTGACTATCGTGTCACAGAGAGGATTATTCTGCCATTTTACTATAGTGCATGTATTATGGATGTGTTCTGTTTTAATTATGAATTTCCTATGCTGGGATGGAGGTGGACGTCGCAAGACCCCACACCCATTCACATATATCATCGAAAACTTTGGAAGACTAGTTATAAGCACCACTTGTACCAAATCTGCAACGGTTTTATGTTACCAATTCATTATTCAATTTTTAATAAGCCTGCCCCTAAAATATCCAAGCAAGCAGCGGTAGATTTGACTGCAGTAGCGAGTTGGTTTGGGGAGGAGAAATTCACCTATATCAAAGTTTTTGGCAGTCAGGCTAAGCCACATGTGCTACCACTTTACATCCCCGATAAGCTACTTGCCAGGGAGGTAGCTTATCAAATCAGCGCTGAAGGGGTTACCCAAACCCTCAAAAGAACTAAAAAGCATGTTTGGCCTTCTTTTCCATTGCGAATTGGAATGTATACCCTGGATGACATTAAGCATGCAGAGAAGGAAGCCGGGAAAATGAATTTTCTCACCCTGGCTACTCTGCCAAGGAGGCAGTATGATCCAAGAAAGATCACTTACAATGCGCTCGACCAGGCCAAATTGGCCAAGGTCGAGCACAAAGAAGACAAATTCGAAGATTTGTTCGCATCAGCTGAATCACTGTATCAAGTCAAGTCGCTTGCCCGAAATGTTTATAATGATGAAGGGCTAGTTGAGTTTAACAAAATAAGAGAACAAAGGTTGCAAACTCTGCCTCTAGACCTGTTAGCAACTGTACCGACAGCAACCAGGTCAAGCGAGTCTGAATAGCGACATAATACACCACCTCCTACTACATCAAAACAACAGGAGGAAACGCATAGCCAAAGGCAGGAGGTAACTCAGGAAAATGCACAGCAACAAGAAGAAACCCAAACAAAGACCCAAGAGGAGAGCAGCTCTAAAGATAACCATGATCCATTAGTTGATCCGAATTTGCTCCAGCAATGGAATCAATTCAGTAAAATCATCAATAACTTAGAGTGCTCAAAAGATGATGAGGTTTCGAAGGAAGGTGATACATAGGAAGCAACATCGAAACCAGTTTCAGGTGAAACCAGCGGCCTACCCAAAACAAAAGAACTAGAATAATTCCTAAAGATCCAACGGGAGAGATCATTTTGCAAATTGAAGATCCCCCCTTTAGATATATTTTACAGCCCCAAGCATAAAGCCGTCGTAAAGCGACAGAGGAAAAGGAGAAGAACTGATCAACCTTCCCCATTCCTTGAATTAACAGTAACGGGCAATGTTGTATGGAAAGAGGAATTCAACCCCTCTGATGACTTAACCAAGCTATCACAGTTCGCTGGAGCATATTCGGCGGCAACTATTGATAAAGCAACGTAGGTGAGCAATTTGTTGAAAGCCAAGGATCAGGATATCTCTTCACTACAAGCAAGACTATCAAAAGTTCAGCAGAGGGCAAAGGAGGCGGAGAAAGAATTGCTAGTACAACAGCAGAACAATAACCAGCTAATCAAGCAATTACAAGAGCAAAAACAGAGGATAGATGAAAGCGCAATACAAAGGCAAAAGGAGCTATTAGCGGCACTGGAGTAGTTAAGAATATCGACTGAGGGAACAATGAAAGCAAAAGATGAACAAATCGCTCAATTGACCACTCAAATTAAGCAAACGAAAAAACTCCCT
>APFE031430862.1:101677-142451 GCA_000404065.3 Pinus taeda
AATATTTTAGCCTAATTATAGGTTATGCATACTTGTGATCATCTTAGACTTGATTCTGGAATGTTCTGACAGTTCTAGGAAGTCACCTATAGGCTAGCTCTAGAATTGTGGCATTGAATCCATGGTTGCAAGAAAAAATTTGGGGAATTTCGGCTGTAGCGACATGGAGGATGGCTTATGCTTGTGATTGGAGCCTTCTGGCTACATGGAAGGCCTGGCATGCATGCGAATGGGTTGTGAAATGAGTAAAAAAGGTAGTTTCAATGGAGGAAACAATGACCAGTGGATGTTGTCTAACATTTGGGTGATCAGGTATTCCTAGAGGTTGTAGTAACATTTAAAGGTAGTAGGCCCCACTTCCATAACTAGAGCTTGCTTTTTGGGTCATGCATAGTAAATCTCAACGCATGTTTACCCTCGAGAGATTGTAAATGTGTGTACATGTGGGGTGAGGTGTTGGAAGATTTAAAAATGGCACATAAAGAATTTGAAATAGTAGAACATGTCTACATTAAGGTTAGACCATAGAAAAGTGCCTTGAAATTGGGAAGCTATGCTAAGTTAGAACCCCAATTTTGTGGACCATTTTAAATACTAGAGAAAGTAGGGCTAATGGCCTACTAGCTAGCATTACCAACCCATATTAAGGTTCACAATGCATTCCATGTATCACTTTTGAAAAGATATATTCATGATCCAACTCATGTTATTTATTTGAATGTTGTATAGGTCAAACCGAAAGGAAAGTTCCAAGATGAGGCTCTACAAATTTTAGACAATAGGGAAAATATACTATGGACTTGAACCATTGCCTAGGTTAATGTGCAATGGTATCGCTTTGGGTTGAACGAGGCCACCTAGGAGAAGGAAGAGGCAATGAGAGAATATTTTCCTTCTATGTCTCAAAAATGATGAGTATATAAGAAAACACCAAGGATAATGTTTATTTAAGGGGAGAGGAGATGTAGTACTATTGATGTAAATGATTCCTATTAGAGTTTGATGATTTTAGTTTCAAACACACATTTAAGGCTGGAAAACAATCGTAGGACGAAATTAAGTCTGAAATCTTGATGACAAATGTAAATATTACATCTTATGAATGCTTGTTATTTTACATATTCTTAATTTGAAAATATAAGAGGAGCCAACACATTAGTAGTTAGGAAACCCAATATTTAGGGAATTGGTTAACAATAATTTGTAGTCAAGTAATAATTTTCATAGCTAAAATTCCTTGATAAAGAAAAATACAGAGGGAGAGAATTCGTAACCACCGAAAATTGGCATGAAGGGAGAGAAAGCTCATGTGGTGGAAGAAGGAAGGGATATTGTGTGATAAAAGGGAACTTTTAAAATAGTGGTTCTGATGGGAGAGAAAGACTAGTCCTAAAAGAAGAGATAATGATTCAAAACTTGAACTAGTGGGATGTTGCTAGGGTCTGAGGAGGTCGAATATAAAATAATATCGATATAATTCTGGAAAGGAGGGATTATTGAGGTTTGAGGGGAACTATAGGGAGAAAAATTCATTGGCTGGGTGGAGCATGATCTCTCCTATGATATTTTCAAGCATTCAAATAAGTAAATGAACTGACACGTCAATGTTCTTTAGATAATATATATTTATGAGTTATTTTTATATTAACATGCCCAATATTAAGGTTGATTGTAGGTATAATATTTATGAAATGTTTTCCTTATGAATACTTTATCACGGTTAGAAAGTTTGTTCAAGTTCAAGAGCTTTTGGATAAAATAAAAAAACTATTTTTAGACACAATTGAATAAAAAAGAAAATATATATGTCTATATAAATAGGGTTGGAAAAGCACATTATAACATTGAAGGAAGGCTTCTATTTTATTCCGTAAATCATTGTAGTCCATATTTGACACACCCCCTAGGAAAATTTGAGGAAATAAATAATGTCCAAGAGTTAAGCATCAACTTTTCTATGTATCAAAGGGGCCTATCTGAGAAAGTACAAGATTAGGATAAATTGATACAAATATACATCTCTATATATAGAAACAAAAACTAAAACAAAGGTTAATTTTTCTCTTGATATTATGTAAAGAACTAGAAAGCATATAAGGAAAATACTCATATGGTGGAAAAAGATACTGAATCATAATAGAATAAAAATACAACTATATGAGCATACATGATAGTGAGGCCAAGTGATATATATTTATATTCATAAATAGACAAAGATAATACAACTATTAAAGTATAAAACCTATTATGTAAGAGTTATATGTATATGACTTGAGTGCATGATTATTGTAATCAAAATAATATCAAGTTATAGAAAAGATCGTTAAAGAAAAAATAACTTGTATCCATAATTTGAAGAATATAGATAAGGCTGAGCAAATTATGCATGCATGCATTTGCAAAAACAAAACAAGAATAAATAATGCTAAGAAGGAACGCTTAATAGAATCCAAAAAGGTTTTTACATACATATAAACCCTTAGGTAGGATGAAATATAAGTACTACCTAGTAATTTAAGAAAATAAATATAAATATTTAATATTATAAGCCACTAAGGAAGAATATTGGAACAATAGTCCTTGGGTCAACAATATTACATTAAAACCAGAAAAAATTGTTGTAGTGTGTGTGTGTGTATATATATATCTATATCTATATAATATATATATATTATATATATATATATATATATATATATATATATATTATATATATATATATATATATATATATATTAGTACAAGGTAGGGGTAGAAGCCCTGTATGAACCTAGGGTGGTTCAGTCTATGTATTGATGATTTTGTTTCTGGACTAAGAAAAAAAAAAACTAAATATGGCCAAGATTAGCCATGATTGTTCCGAGTGAGTAATAAACTCCTAGGAACTAGAGTTTAACCTATAGATTAAAAGGGTAGTGATGGTTAGTTAACCCTGCGCTATGAAATGAGACTCTAGAAATCCAGGATAGAGCATGTACGAATTTGTAGCAATCACAAGGGAAGTCATATGATATAGTATATATATATAATATATAGATAATAATAGATATATATATATATATATATATATATACATATATATATATATATATATATATATATATATATATATATATATATATATATATATATATATGAAAATTACTTAGTATTAAACCCGTCACCATACTCAACCTTTCTTATATGCACAACAGTTTGATGTTAGTGGTGAGGATGAATAACTATAAGTAGATAAAGGAATGAAAACCTTTTGTGAATGTTGAAGAAAGGTTACATTTTATGCCATTACGCGCAACCAGAAAATCCTGAAGAGAAATGGATTATGAACAAGCAATGTGGTGAAAATCTAAGAAAGAAAGCAAAAGAGAAACCCATAAACAAAAAAAATGAGGGTTATGATAGAAAATAACTAGCATTTGCACCAGATGTTGCAAAGGAAACGTCGTAAGGCATAAATTGAAGAACACAAATACAACACAAGAATATTTTGATAAATAATAAAAATATATTGAATGCTCAAATCAATGCCCCATTAACTGGAACCACTTAGTAGACATATCTATCAACATTAGGATTATACACAACGATCAAGAAATTTCCCATATACAAACAGTGCCTTCCACAACAACCTTTTGTCACGTCCACATCTTAAAAAATGCCTTGGAACGTGATTGGAATCTCCCATATTGTCTTTTTCACTATGCAGATAAATCTTCCATATTGCTATTTTCATAATGAATATTGTTAGTTCATTGTTGTAAAGTGTTAGTGTGTTAAAATATACAAACAACACCTTCCACAACAACCTTTTGTCACATCCACATTTTAAAAAATAATTTAAAAATGCCTTGGAATGTGATTGAAATCTCCCATATTGTCTTTTTCATTATGCAGAGAAGTCTTCCATATTGCTATTTTCATCATGAATATTCTTAGTTCATTGTTGTAAAGTGTTAGTGTGATAAATTCAATACCATAAGTTCCAGAAGCGAAAAACATTCCTCAATTAGCATAATTTTCGTCCTGCATTACAAAGCTTCCATCAAAGAGCACAGGTAACAGATTAATTGATTTTTTTCGAGATCATAAACTGGAAAAGCCCTGAAACTTTTCGAGTTCCATTCCTAAACCAAGAAAACAAACAACCATAAGAAACCCTAAACCAAGAAACATTTCATGCGGGTCAGCGTTACTGATATATTCATGACTGATCATCTCTGATGGGTGTGCCTTCTGCGGATAACCTGAGACTATCAAGCCATGCATTCCTTCCACTCAGAATAAGATGAAAGAAGTCATTAACCTGTTAAGAGAGAGGATTGGTGCACTTTGTTGTAATTCTTGTATAGAAATTTTGATATGTTCCACTTTCTCTGTTCAATCGACAATGTCAGTACATTTGCAATCGCTGCATCCAACAATTCTAGCTCTTTCAAAACTCGATCTCAGTCGTTGGCAAAACATCTCTGGATTTCGTCCTAAATCCCTCGCTGAAAACTCATGAATGCTGTGGACCACAAAAACTGATCAGGAATATGCAATTCAATCAATGGGCCACCATTTTTCCCCTCAGAATCCATTTTTCCCTTCAACTCTTAGAGAGAACCTTTGACACGGAAGAGCTTGTCGTTAGACCAAACGCCATCTAAAAATTCCAGCAAATGTAAAGCATAATGAACAAGAAGCTAGAAATATTCAAGCTTTGAAACTTCGACATTTAATGCAAGGCAAATGTCTAAAAGCTTTACGGTGTCATCCAGGTATTCGTCCATCCATTTCTCATCGCATTCTGCTGTAGGAAATTGGAGATCTGTAATAAGGGACTTGACGTCCTTGTGTGTAGCAGATAAAACCGCCATGGCTTGCTGCATCCACAACAGATTTATCGTGTTCTTCAATAACATACCGGCACCCTAAGAATTTTATCGTAAAACAAAACAAATAATTGCAGTCAAACAAAGATGGTTACACAGTTCTCAATGATCAAGGATTTCTTGATCAAATTGTTTTCTGTCACTTTCTCTCTATCTACCCCATGAAAACAATCAAGCCCATTCACTGGAGTCCATTTTAGGGCTGACAAAACCCTACTAGAGTCTGTAGGGTGCCATGGGGATGCTTTTCTTGTGTACTACAGACAGGGAAACAGGGTGGGGTCATTTTTAGTGTCGTTTGTAGTCAATGGATTCCTTGGATATGCCTTCTATGATGGAAGACTATTTATGGGACGTCCCAAATGTTAGGGGTTTGTCCTTGCCAAATGGCTATAATGGGATTCTGTTAAAAAATGGTTTTTTAATCAACCACTGGTTAACATGAGCAAGATTTTCTTGATTGTGAGGTTATTAGTGGTGTATTTATTCTGCCAGAGTTTTGAAGGATTTGCGAGTCTTACTATTTTTTGTAAGCATAAGGACACATATCAGTATGGATATGTTATTGGAGAAGCCTAAAATCTGATGGAAGGAAGCCATCATTAAAATGCTTATTATTTTAACTTATATTTTACTCAAAGCCACTTTTTCCCATTAAAAGACCTCACTCTCCCAAATCCCTTAAAACATAGAAACAAAAGTCATAACATTTAACAGACTGGCTTATAATTGCCCTTTCAGTCATCCCCTGCATTTTTTCCCTTGAAACTTTGGTGAATAGAGGCATTCTTTTTAGTCTTCTTTTCGTGTAGATATTCTAGTTGATTTTTCTTAAAGTCCTGTCAGAAATCTGAGAAAATATAGTTTTAAGTTGTTGAGTCTACACAACATATGTTTTCTAAAGACTTTCTACGGTGCTAAATCCATTTTTGCATTTAAAATTACAATTTAAATGACAGAATATTATGATCTCACCAATAATTGTATTACTAGATTCTGGTGAAACGGACAAAAAAAATATTCGCATTAGACTACACCCTTATTCATCTATTCTTTTTACCTGGCCTTTGATGATGATAAGCAATGTTGAATTTGAAATGTGTATCACAACATTGCCAAAAGTGGCTCCATATTTGCTAGATGTTTTATAGGTGATAGAGTAAGGCATTGTTTGGTATATGTTTTAGAGGTGATAGAGCAAGGCACTGTTTGGTATATGTTTTAGAGCTGATAGAGAAAATCACTGTTTGGCAGATGTTTTAGAGGTGATAGAGTAAGGCATTACACATAAGCTACTATATATGGCAATAAATCATTTGTTCTAAATAGGATCATATAGAATGAAAAGGGCCGATTATATTTCTATATTGTGTTTTAACATCCGGAAAAATCATGGTTTTTGCAGGTGGGCAATGCACTTAGAGACGATTTCCATGATCTTGTAGGGATTTTTGAATTTATGTGGTCTCATGATTTGATATCAGACAACACCTACCGGTTGCTCAATATTCACTGTGACTTTTCATCTCTTGTGCATCCATCAGCTCTATGTAATATGGTATTAGATCGTGCCGATGTGGAAATGGGGAATATTGATCCATACAGTATCTACACCCGTCCTTGCTTGAACAGTACTGGAACATATAGAAAACAATAGAGAAAAAGATAAGTAAGTATATTATACACATTAAGCATTGTATATGCCAGCAGATCAGTTTGAAGGTATGCTTAAAGTCCAATTTTGTATCTTTTGCATTTGGTAGTCTCTTTCCCATTGACATGGTAAACTATAAAATAAAGACCAGAGAAAAATATGTGTAAGAATATTAGATACATTAAGAATTCTATATGCCAGCTTACCAGTTTGAAGGTATGCTTAAAGTCCAATGCTATATCTTTTGCATTTGGTAGTCTCTTTCCCATTGACATGGTAAACTGTAAAATAAAGACCAGACTAGATGATTGAGTTCATTTTTTCTCAAATTAAACACATTCTTGTGTGCCATTGTGGTCCACAATTTGTTGCATGGTGAATTTGAATGACTGATATCCATCACCTCTAGATGGGGATAATCAGATCAGCTATAAGAGCACTACTGCATTCTCTTTCTCACAGAGGCATTTTGTTGTAGCCATGGAGGCATCTGTTTGTGGAGTATGATCCTTGCACTGAAAATCATTCCGAAATTTATTTCAATATACCTGAAGTACAAAAGGCTCTTCATGCTAATGTTACGGGAATTCCTTATAGCTGGACTACTTGCATGTCTGTGGTCTTATTATTAAAATGGTAACTTTTTTTAATCTGGTGCTGCTTCTTTTGCATTTATAAAGGACCTTCATTCATCAATCTGGTCTGTTTTCTTTATTATGTATAGTGATGAAGTTTCCGCTCATTGGGGAGACTCCCCTAGATCTATGTTGCCAATTTACCTAGAGCTCATAAACGTTGGACTACGCATTTGGATGTTCAGGTCACAACTCACTGTGCATATCATTTCTTTTAATCAAAACATGGAACTTCGAACAATGAGAATGTTTCTGGTTGGACTTTTCCTTTTATCTTCAATCATAAAGTCTACTACAAAAAATTTGATATTGTTATGTTGGTATGTAGTGGGGGTACAGATTCAGTGATTCCAGTCGTAGAAAAAATAGGGATTCAAGGGCCTGACCCCACAATTTATGATCGACAATCTATTGGATATTGCGAGAAAGATATAGAAGGAGTTGTGCACAGACGTGGCCTTTGTACATCACGATTTCAGAAAGAGTGCTTTCCCTTATATGGTTCAGTGGTCCAGGGAATATGATTACTGTCACAAGTAATTTTTACAATACACTTTATTATTTTTACTCTAACCAACCTTGATTTTAGTGTTAAAAATCACTTTATATTAAACTACTTAAAATTATTTACAATACACTGTATTATTTTTACTCTAGCGAACATGCAACTAGACAACATAAATATACCTACTTAAATTGAAATGATGATGATATTTTGCATTAATTACTGCAAATATATTTTAATTTGTTTTATGCTATCTTGTATTACATCAACATCTATCTCAATTTGAAGTCATCCCCCAATACTACAAGTAAGTTACGGTAATTTCTTTAAAAAACACAAGAAAATCATGTGATAGTAATCTAGAAATATATCTCAAAAGGATTCATTGTACCATAAAACAAGTTTCCAAAATTTATACCAATTACTTATGGTTGATTGAATCTAATGATGTAGAAATATTAAAGTTTTAAGTTTTATGGCATATGCTGGTTATGGATTATTGGTTTATTTATTTGTTGCAATTATAGATTTGAAATTCAATTACTTTTTGTAGGTGAGAAGTTTGTGATCTGATTTGGTTACGAACTGAGAATTGTTTTGACCTGATGCAGAATTGATCTGGCAATTTCTATCTTCCATGCACGTGAATTACTGTGGAAAGTCTCCTCTAGACCAGAAAATGTTGTTTGTTGTGGTTGGGAGAATTGCGTTTGTTGTTAATGGTGAACAATGGTCTTACCAACACCAAATGTTTTCACCTGCCTTTAATATGGAGGAGCTCTCAAAGCTCAAGGTGAATATGGAAAGTAAAGATGGTAGAAATAACTTTCGGGTTAATCTCATTGAAGAAAGGGAAACAGGGTGGGGTCATTTTTAGTGTCGTTTGTAGTCAATGGATTCCTTGGATATGCCTTCTATGATGGAAGACTGTCTATGGGACGTCCCAAATGTCAGGGGTTTGTCCTTGCCAGATGTCTATAATGGGATTCTGTTAAAAAAATGTTTTTTAATCAACCACTGGTTAACATGAGCAAGATTTTCTTGATTGTGACGTTATTAGTGGTGTATTTATTCTGCCAAAGTTTTGAAGGATTTGCGGGTCTTACTATTTTTTGTAAGAATAAGCACACATATCAATATGGATATGTTATTGGAGAAGCCTAAAATCTGGTGGAAGGAAGCCATCATTAAAATGCTTATTATTTTAACTTATATTTTACTTGAAGCCACTTTTTCCCATTAAAAGACCTCACTCTCCCAAATCCCTTAAAGCATAGAAACAAAAGTCATAACATTTAATGGAGTGGCTTATAATTGCCCCTTTAGTCATCCCCTGCATTTTTCCCTTGAAACTTTGGTGAATAATCCCTTAAAGCATAGAAACATAAGTCATAACATTTAATGGAGTGGCTTATAATTGCCCCTTCAGTCATCCCCTACATTTTTTCCCTTGAAACTTTGGTGAATAGAGGCATGAGGAAGCATCGAGTCTCATTTGTTTGGTTGATGTTTGATTATAAATTGTTATACAGGTCGTAGGCTAACAAGGTGACTTTTTAGTCTTTTTTTTGTGTAGATATTCTAGTTGATTTTTCTTAAAGTCCTGACAGAAATCTCAGAAAATGTAGTTTTAAGTTGTTGAGTCTACACAACATACGTTTTCTAAAGACTTTCTACAGTGCTAAATCCATTTTTGCATTTAAAATTACAATTTAAATGACAAAATATTATGATCTCACCAAGAATTGTATTACTAGATTCCGGTGAAAAGGACCAAAAAAATATTCGCGTTAGACTACACCATTATTCATCTATTCTTTTTACCTGGCCCTTGATAATGATAAGCAATGTTGAATTGGAAATGTGTATCACAACATTGCCAAAAGTGACTCAATATTTGATAGATTTTTTTATAGGTGATAGAGTAAGGCATTGGTTGGTATATGTTTTAAAGGTGATAGAGCAAGGCACTGTTTGGTATATGTTTTAGAGCTGATAGAGCAAATCACTATTTGGTAGATGTTTTAGAGGTGATAGAGCAAGGCATTACATATAAGCTACTATATATGACAGTAAACCATTTGTTCTAAATAGGACCATATAGAATGAAAATGGGCGATTATATTTCTATATTGTGTTTTAACATCCGGAAAAAGCATGGTTCTTGCAGTTGGGCAATGCACTTACAGACGATTTCCATGATCTTGTAGGGATTTTTGAATTTATGTGGTCTCATGGTTTGATATCAGACAACACCTACCGGTTGCTCAATATTCAATGTGACTTTTCATCTCTTGTGCATCCATCAGCTCTATGTAATATGGTATTAGATCGTGCCGATGTGGAAATGGGGAATATTGATCCATACAATATCTACACCCATCCTTGTTTGAACAGTACTAGAACATATAGAAAACAACAGAGAAAAAGATATGTAAGTATATTATATACATTAAGCATTGTATATGCCAGCAGATCAGTTTGAAGGTATGCTTAAAGTCCAATTTCGTATCTTTTGCATTTGGTAGTCTCTTTCCCATTGACATGGTAAACTATAAAATAAAGACCAGAGAGAAAGATGTGTAAGAATATTAGATACATTAAGCATTCTATATGCCAGCTTATCAATTTGAAGGTATGCTTAAATTCCAATGCTATATCTTTTGCATTTGGTAGTCTCTTTCCCATTGACATGGTAAACTATAAAATAATGACCGGACTAGATTATTGAGGTCATTTTTTCTCAAATTAAACACATTCTTGCATGCCATTGAGGTCCACAATTTGTTGCATGGTGAATTCAAATGACTGGTATCCATCACCTCTAGATGGGGATAATCAGATTAGCTATAAGAGCACTATTGCATTCTCTTTCTCACAGAGGCATTTTGTTGCAGCCATGGAGGCATCTGTTTGTGGAGTATGATCCTTGCACTGAAAAGCATTCCGAAATTTATTTCAACCTACCTAAAGTACAAAAGGCTCTTCATGCCAATGTTACAGGAATTCATTATAACTGGACTACTTGCAGGTCTGCGGTTTTATTATTAAAATGGTAACTTTTTTTTATCTGGTGCTGCTTCTTTTGCATTTATAAAGGACCTTCATTCATCAATCTGGTCTGTTTACTTTATTATGTATAGTGGTGAAGTTTCCGCTCACTAAAGATGAGGAAAATTTAAAATAAATGAATACACCCTAGCAATCATCAAGAACATTTACACATATCTTTAGTCTTGACACAAAGAAACAAGTGATCAAATCCCCCTAGAATGCACTTAGCTTTCCATATGCCCAAAAGCAGAAGCAATAGCTAGCTGGAATCCAATCCAAGAAAGTGTCCCATATTATAATCCTACGCTTCATATTGTTAACAAGGAAATGGGTTGGGCATGTTTTAAAAAATTGTACAATCAAAAAATCTAAAGATAGCAACCAGCAATCTGAATAGGCAATTGCTTTTGTGTCCCAAAAAAGGGCAAAAGATATCAGTTTACCAAGTGACATGATATGGTAAATTTTCACAATGGGACGCTGACTTAAATGTTCAAAATCATACAACAACTCTTACATGAATGTAGATCCAAAAATATTTCTGCAAGCATTCTGCCGACTTAAAACCACAGAAACAAAATTACCAGAATAGCAAAAAAATATGTCCATTTTCATGAAATGCATAGGAAGACAAATAATAGCATAGAATCCATCATTCAGAGTGGCAGAAGTGAAAGAAACGATTAACTCACTCGTGTAGTTCCTTTCCTGTGCATATGGTAGCTTCGACCATCTTTATTCTCTCCATACCAATAGAAGGTCTGAGTCTCTTCAACATAAATTATTCCTCTGCCATGTGCCTGTATGAACCTGCTGTCTTTGTCACACCATTCTCTGCCAGGATAAAAGTAGTACTTTCTGCTATCTTCAGTCTTCAAAGGGTTCACTGCAAGATTTTTCTCTGGAAAGTAAAGGGATCTTCTTTGAGATGTGACATCAAGAAAATCATCTACTGGGGTATGTCTCCTTCCTGTGTTTTCCTGCTGGGGAGATAAATTTTTTACCTCTTTTTTTGACTTCAAAACCCCTATCCTCTATATCTTCAGGTTCTATGTACATGGAAAGGCGATATTGTTGCACCTGAGAATCTACTTTGTTAGAATTTGATGGAGTTAAGGTGTTGTAAGCATGAATCAATAGTATCCATGCGGCCAAACTCCAAATTATAGCAGACAAGGAACACCTGCTTCCTGCATTACAAATTAAAGTAGTTGATTTCCCATGTTTGTGTACCATCTTTCTTGTTGCTTTCATTCACCCAGATAATACTGCAGAAAATACGTTACAAAATCTACAATTTAAACCATGTTTAATTGTTAATCAGATTTATATTTTTTATAATATACACCAATTGCTAGACAATTCTAATTACAAAAAGATTTTTCTTGTTGATGGTAATGCACGCACATTACAGACATCAGAACAAAGAATCTGAAATAGCATTTCGTCTATACCTTGAGAACTCTATGAAAACAAATATCATAACTCAATCCCCAAATAAATGGACTTCGGCAAATTATGAACAGGTGGCAGTTGCGAGTTGAAGACCAGAAATTCCATAAGTATGCCCACACACAATAATAAATATAGACCAAATACAGAAAATTAATGCGCAGAAGCAAAAACAACAGACTTCAAAATGTCAATACTGTCAATGAATCCACAAATATAAACCAAACAAGGTACTACAAAGGACGTTTCAGCTAACAATTTTATAGATCCTACAGGAAAAAGATCTGATAAAGAGAACAAAAGGATAGCTCATAGCAGGAACTTCAAAAGGGAAAAACTTTGGCCACAGATCAATAAGTACAACAAATATGACTATTTCTGCAGTTGAAGATAAAAATAGACTTTAGGTCTAAAAATTAGTTGGTCATATGCATCATCGGTTCAGTTTGCCCCAATACCATACCATCGGTTCAGTTTGCCCCAATACCATCGGTTCATGAAATGCAAATACCATAAATCCCCGAATTGAGTAAGAACAAAAGGGCTCTGAAGTCTGAACCACCTTCTCAGGTTAGCTAACAACTACAACTCTGATTTATGTGACCAGCATAAACAAAAATTCCTAAAAAACTTGTAATAATCAGAATATTTGACGGTCTACAGAAGATATGGATAATATTGTTATCAAAGTAAACTAAAGACCTTGACTGTGGAGGATCTGAATCTGGCATCCTCATTCATAATCCAATCCGTCCTCTGTTTGTAAGGGGATTTTCCATCATAAAACGCAAGAAATTTCTTCTGATCGATGCATTGAAGCTGCTCGTTGCGAATTGCCCTATCTGAACCAGTGGCCGCCTTGGATCTTTTTCTTTAAATAAAAGCCAACCAGTTTCTCTTCCGATGGAGGAAATCTGAGCCCTGAAGATCCATTAAAAAAATTTCCTGCAAAACCCTCACTGGAGATAAAAGATGATCAAGCTCCAAGCTCCTAGAGTTAGATGCCCAGAGACCCAGTCTGCTCAGTGAGATTTGAAGCAGCAAGAAAAACTGTGCGGAAAGATTATAAGAAACTAACCTAAACTACATCCAACGATATGTAATGTTTCAATCGTCTAACATCTGATCGTATGGCTCAAACATGTACACATACATCCAATGTTCTGGAATGTTTCAATCGTCTAACATCTGATCGTATGGCTCAAACAAGTACACGGTGGCAATTGGAGGAGTTGATTTCAGAAAGGAACGCCTTACAGTGTAAATATAGAGATGTCGTAGGTATATACCTAGTATTATAATGAATAAATACATAAAAGAGAGGAAAATTACCAACCCTCAAATTTTGGTAAGAGAAATTTACCTGAGAGTGTCACCATGTGAAACCCTAACCCAAAGCAGGAATAAGGTTCGAAACTCAATTGAACACCTGCAGGAAGAGAAGAGGAGGTATAGGAATAAAAACTTTCTCCAAAACTTTAAGAAATCAACAAGAATGAATTCCATGAGAAAAATACTTGGGTTTACTTATGAAATCAGTAACCAGATCGAAAATTCAACCAGATTTGGAAGCAATTCGCAAGAATAAAAATGTAGCAAGTAACATGAGTAATAATACTCATCCTTTTAGAGCACACCTTGACCAAGACCTCTGCAGACCCTCACCCTACAAAATAAATGCAAGATTATTATTAAATTCAACAATAAAAGAATAAGCTCGTAAATGACTAAGCATGGTAAGTATTTTCATTTACTTGTAGCAGAATAGATAGTCGAGCAATGAACCTTTGCTAATATAGTTAATAGTAGGAAAGTGTAATGGGTTGAAGTGAGGGAAAGATGATTATGCATGCTCTATGTATGAGCCAAGTGGATCTTTGGAGGTTATAAATATGCTAAATCAAAATAGAAAATGAAAAACCTTGATTAGACTTTCAAAGCTCTGATCCACTAAAGTGCCAGGTGAGAATCGAAGAAGTGGGTAGAGTTTGGGGACTGAATAAACCTAACTACCCACTACTTGATCTCCATCATCAGATCTAGGAGGTTTCATCCCAGCCATGGACTCCCTAAAAATAATTTCAGGAGGACAATTGTGACTTGATAGGTAGGCTACGTATTCCAAGTTGGATGGCTATGATCTAAAGAATTGAACTTGAAAGAAAAAAAGTTACATAGGGTATTTCTTATCGTAGTTGTAAGTGTACACTGCATAAAATATGTGGTCACAAATACATGTAACACTTCTAACCCTATGAAATAAAACAAATTGATTTATAGTTCACCCAACTTAGGATTACCCCTTACCTTCGAAATAGGGGAATCAGAAGAATCGGTGGGTGGGTAAGGGAGCCCCTAATGATCAGACCTTTAGCTACATCAAACATATAAAGCAACATAATGATCAAAACTTGATATTCGATGGAAAATGTTGGGTTAGGAGAAAATTGTATAAGACTAACGTGTAAGCATAAAAATAAAAGGAAGTTATGAATCCATAGTCTTGTTAATCATAGAATTATATATATATTTAAAGAAGTTAAATTTAAAAAGGATAATTTCCCTTTGAAGAAAAAAGACGTTTAAACATTTTAAACAATTTTTTTTAGTTATGTTTTGAATTTATCTCATGTAAACTTAGAGGTACATTACATCTAGATTCTAGTAATCTATTGGATAAGGAAAGGAAGCTGGTGGAAGAGACACTTGAGTCAGGGGTAGGGTTGACATTTGTAGTATGCATAGATCTAGAAGAGGAAGCAAAAAACATGGTTGCAAATTTCACGGAAGATCAGGTACCTAAGACATTTCTAAGCAAAATATCAATTCATATGGTGAAATCTTTGGTTCTAGTGGAAAATTAGTTTCTAAAATTCCTTGATATAACTTGTCCTCTTAAATATTTAAGGAAGAACATTTTATTTCAATCTTCAAAAGGTCCTTCTACCACTATGTTTGGTAAGGAGGAGGGGAATTGCTTTGACCTAACCTATTCTTCTACTAGTGGGAGTCTATCTAGAAATTCAAACCATTTAAGATTGAAGGGTTTTGTTACAAATGATAAATATTACTCAAATCTATAAATGAATAAAGTAGTTTAATTTTGATTTACAAATGATAAAGTAGTTCATCAATGTAAATTTAGTGTTCAATTAATCATCAATTTAATTCGATAATTTTTTTTACTCATCAAGTCTTGTAAAATCCATAAAGTTATGGAAAAAATATAAATTATAAAATTCTCATTAACTTAAAAACAATAAAAAATAATTCCGTACTCGAAATTAGTATGAAATTAAACTTTCTAATTCTATGTGACTAGAATTGAGTTTTGAATATGCAACTTTCAGAAGTTTCTTGTTGATGGGGTGATTCACCGTTCTTAATAGTACGAACTAGCTCGATAATATAATTTATATGGATGGGGAATATGGATATGCATCAATCCATGATAAGCATAAAAACACTTACGTCATGATACATCTTACATTTCCAAGATTAATAAAAAATCATGAAATTAACTAAATTATAACTTTCTTTAAATTATTATTATTATTATTGATTATATAAAGAATTAATATGTGAGTTAAACATATATACATTTTAAAAAACATGTAACAATACTAATAACAATGGAGACTCACTCTCACTTTACAATAGAAATTATTTACTTGTAAATATAGATTTTGTATTGACCAATACCATGGTTTTTCAATAACACATACGCAATATAAAACAACATTGGTTGATATGGCATTTTCCTTAACTTATTAATGTGAGATAAATTAGTTAAAAATATATATATAACTTGGAGGTCAATCTTAACCCTTAATCTATCACTATTGCTATGAATATTCTCACATAATCTCTACCATCCATGTAACGTACCTCCAAATCTACCAAAAAAAATAATTTGTTACTCCTACTCAATCCAAAGGTGGAATGTTGTCATTGGTAATTGAAGCAAATTTTTTTATTTAATCAAAGGTTCTACTTCCAATATGATATCGAGGCATTATCCCCCATATGTATATTCTTAAGTGTGATTTCACCTATTAACATGGTTATAGAGGCACTTTTACTATTATCATTAATTTTCTTTCCAAATTTAAAAATGTATTATATATATATATCAGACAAAGGATGAAGTTTGAACTCTTAACCTTGGGTTCTATAACATTTAAACAACCTTTGACTATCCAAATTACCCCCATAACTATGTGTTCCAATATATATTTGAGATCAAAATATGTTTGATTACTATAGAGGCATCACATCATTTCAGCTCGTGGTTATACAAAATCAATACATGTTTACTGTTATTCATACTTATGCTTTCTTTATGTTGGAATGTGCAACTAGAATGAATGTTGAGCATGAATTTCATTATTATTCGCAAATATATTACATATAAATGCATTGTGTGACCATTGGATTCATATTCCAAGGTCTCTTGGACTCCTCATGATGGTTCACCTTCCACACCATAACCCTTAGTGGATTAGGTGTCCAACATTCTCTCCCTTAATTTGAAGGGGTATATACAAGTCCAAGCAGAGAGCTGAAATACAAAAATGAAAAAATACATGATAGAAATTGGTTTTAATGTGCTCTTTGAAATAGTGGCTTTTAAGGAAGGCCACCAACATTGGACCACTTAATGTAGTTCCTCGAACAATTCCAAATTTGGCTAGAAGTTGAACCCTTCTACTAAAGGAAGTGCTCCCTGTATTTTTGAAAAGGGAGACCATTGAGGTCTCAACAAATAGTGATTCAAGACTAACCACCAAATCTCGAATGCTTAGTGGATTTCCTGCAATAGTTCCAAATTTGGCTAGAAGCTTAAGTCTTATGATATAGGAAGTGGTCACAATACTGGCTTGAAGATGATCGTAAACTAAATCATCCTCATAGCTTTGACTCTGCCTGTAACTAATTTTGGATTAGGGTTGAGATTATGGTTTTCAATGTTTCTCAGCTTGTATCTTAAGCTCTCCAAAACTACTAATTGATCATTAATTCCCCCTATCAGATACAAGGTGAGAGTATGATATCATTGTGCTCAGGATCGCTTATACATGCTCAATTGATAACGATTCAAAACTAGAAGCCTCATTGTCAATACCTTTGTATTCCATACAAAGTTAGAGGATGAATATGTTTATAAAAATGTTCACATGGATGAATATAAAAAAACCATGACTCTCCATGCACGAAACTCAAGAAGGGTGTCAATTTCTACCAAAAATGCACCCATTTGCAATGGAATTTCATTGGTAAACTTACAAAAGAACACTAATTACAAGTTACCATTATTTTTAATTTGAATGCCCAAGAAATTCAGTGCTTCTAAAATTTAACGGAGAATGCCCAAATTGAAAACATTTTATCAACAATTGTAGGAACTATTGATGGATATCATTGCTTCACTATTTTGCAAAATCATATTTATATCTATTACATATTGGTTTCTAGGACCGAGGATTGTGACTCCCACATATGCTTGAGCTAGGAGGCTTTTATGTATAGCTAATCTAGACTTCTTTAACGCATTCACTGCTCAAATTATTCAATGCATAGAAATCAATTGTATAAATGGTTAACAACCATATGAACCATATAACTCATGTTACAAAATACAAAGTAGAGTTATTGACCTTCAATGCACCAGAGAAACACTAGGAGCTTTAACTCACTACTTCACATAGCGCCAAACAGTTAGTATTCCCTTTGATATTCAAATGGTAATTCAATGCATTGTCGCATATAACTCACATTAAACTATTCAATGTAGCGAATCACATCCCATTCATCGAATGCAATTCAAGGCTCAATGAAGAAATATGTTTTGGAATTAAATACAACACATATTCAACGTTCAAAACACATAGAATTATATGTGTTCAAATAAAAAAAATTAATTGTATGCCTCGTATGAATTAACAAGTGCAAATGAAATGAATCAACTTGCTCAGTGCACACACTGGGAGTTTCAATGCACATATAAATGAGATTTAATGCATTTTATTGCTACAACTCTCCATTCCCATGCAGAGTCCACACACTCAATGAATGCTTCAATTCTTTGTGTTCCTTTCAATGCAATTCACAAACCAGGAGTGGTCCAATAGCAACATTAAAAAATAATAGTAGTCTAGCATAATGAGTAGACTAACACACCTACAACAACAATAGGACTGAGGCAAAGGAATTACAAGTTCATAGAGAGATAAATTTAGGACCTACGCTCTAACATCACTATTGGAATGTGAAATCAAAATGAATGATAAGTGTGAATTGCATTATTATTCAAAAATATATGACATATAAATACATTGTGTGACCATTGGATTCACTTTTTAAGGTCTCTTGGACTCATCGTGATGGTTCACCTTCCACACCATAAGCCTTAGAGGATTAGGCATCCAATAATATCAACCATTATACCCTCATACCATATGATATGTGAATCTCTTTCATAGTCAAATCCTTTTCTATGCCGATAATTATTTTTCTTTATTAAAATTTGGACTTACAAAATCGATCTTGATGTGATTAGAAATAGAAAGCTTCCAATCAAAATTCAAATACACTAGCATTGTGCCATTGATCCTCCTACCTGAGTCACACTTGGAATACTTAATGGGGGAGACATAGGTTACATGTCTCACATGCAATGCATCAGTCTAAGCCATCCATGTGGCAGTATCACTGATGGATAACTTAGATAACCCAAGGAAATTTGGATGGAAGTTATGTCTCAAACTCCTTACTCATTTGATTGACTACAATCTTGACTTGTCATTTGTCATTGCACTTGTTCTCTTTAAACAAATAACTTCTCAACGACGTGTTATGGTTTGAACATTTATCTTTGATTTTGATGTGATAGAAAATGGTTATGCTTCAATAGAGGATGCTTTCCATTCTACCTTGTGGTCCTCCTTTTCTAATGGAAGTTATACATTTTTTCATAGTATTTAGTGAATATATTGACAAGGATTTCCAATTTCAAACTAGAGATTTTTTTTTTTAATTCTTAATATTAGGTGCATGGGAAGAAAACTTATCTAAAAATATCTGTGTTTTTGCAAGAAATTTTAAAAAATATTTCCTAACCAATAATTGATTAGAGGTTTGCAGATTCTTAAAGGAGCCTCTTGAAAATATTTCGCAGATCAAAATTTCGTCTAGTATTTTGGAGTTTTATTTGGTTTTAGAGAGGGAATATTTAGAACAACAACCCCTAAACATAATTTTCCACTTTCATGTTATACCAGAGTTTCTTTACAAATCTAGTGGTTGATATAAGGTTTAAATGTTTGATAAATAAAGAGTGAAACCACTCCACACTTCAACAAAACAAGCCATTAGTGTCGAAAACGACACCAAAATTTATTATTTTTGAGACTACGAATTTGCTTCAATTATTGTTGAGAAACCCAACCCAAAATGGCGTCTTCACTTCAACACCGAAAATAGCACCAGGAATAGCATCAGGAATAGTGTTTGGTTTTATCACCGAGAATAGTGTTGGAAATAATGTCAATTTTGTTGGTATTATGGCTAATGTGTTGTCGTTGATGGCAACCTACTTGATAAAGATGTCAACATTGTGATAATAGGATGATTATGCAGACTAGTATAGATGTTACAAATGATATGGACAAAGGAATGTCAATTCAGAGATAAATGGATTGTAAAGGTAAAGTTTGAGAAAGTATACGTGGGTCGTGGAAAGAAAGGTAGCATACATATGTAGGAAGTGTGAAGAAAAGTTGTGTATAGAATATGCACCATGGTAATTTGAATACCAGTGGTCTTTGCCATGGTATTGACCCATAGTAATGGAACAAAAATGGTTATTTGATCCCATCAAAGAATACTAATGACATAACCAATGGATTTTCCTAAGGTATTGGCTAAGGATAAACCTATATAAGGAGATGGAGATCAATATGCTAAGTATGTAAGTAATGGGCTATATATGTGTGATATGATCTGAAATATCTGCAGTGTGTTGACATATATGCTTGATTGATTTACTTATTGAAAATGTCTAAGTAACTACCAATTATAGATATATGGTTATAATTCTTTTGTGATCTAAATGATTTATTTAGAAGTCTGTACTATTGACAGTAAAGGTTGTAGCAAGTGAAATTGTATTTGCGGTGAAAGTTTTCATATCTATACACAGGTGTGTCTGGAAATAGTCATGTACATATGTAGATCTGTCTCTATAGGGTCGCATATAAATTCTACAAATTTATAATGTATGTTGAGATTTGTACATGCGTTTTTTGCATGGTAAGCACGTACATACGTTGATATGGCTTTTAAAAGTCACGTATATATGATAGCGTTTTGCAACATGGCTTGTTGATGAAATTTGATCAGTTCTACTTTGATTGTTACTATCTGGTGATGATGTCTCTATTTTGATGATTTGTATCTGACAGTGTTGATTGGGTTAAATGTCAAATTATATATTGATTTGTACTAATGGTACACTATGCTGATCCATGGTTGGTTCAAAAATTTATGACTGGTTCAACAATATGTAATTGGTGAATTGGTTTATGTATATTTTAGTGATTCATGATTCAGTGTTTAGTATTCTGAGATATGTACGTTGTTATAATAAAGAGAAACCAGGTACATATCTAGATGCGCTTCAGAGAAGTGGAATATACATTCCAATGTATGCCTGATCAAGGTTTGTAGTGACAACACTTTATTTCTGTGACGACGAACAATGTACGATTTGGTATAATGAATATATATTGGTATGATATGATAGATTATATATGTTATGGATTGGTTTTCTCTAGTTGCATTGGCTAATTGAGATTTAATGATTGGTTTGTTGGTACTAGAGTGATTTAGTTGGTTCAATGATTATCTTTTAGATTCAGTATTCTGTTTGATATTGAACTTAATGATGGATGTGGGTCCAACTTGAAAATATGATGAAAAGTGGCCTACAGGATTTGATGTTTTGAGTTAGGTGGATACAGTATGAAATATTTTTAAATGTGGTCCACAAAGATGCTCAGGGTTTGAGCTTTCATAGAGGGATTGGGATATTCCTTCCAGTGGTAGACGATAACTTGTGTAGCGGGCAGGTTCTCCCTTTCGGTAGGAGCTAGTAATGAAATTAGGGGGTTGTAGCTCCATTCCAGTGGTTGTTGGAGAATGAGAGAAGGTTGTAGCCTTCTACATATGGGTTCATGTGTGCTGGTAATAGTTTGCGCTAGTACAAGATTGTAAGAAGTTTTCTTAATAGTAAAAGAAGAAGATATAAATGATGACAACGATGTTTTTCTCCCACATTGGGTTTCCACCTAAAATCATGGTGTTCTCATGTGCTTTCGAGTTTCTTATGTGTGAGGCTTAATTCTTCTCCTATTGCTGATGATTAATATTTAATTAATGAATAATGAAGTAATGATACACTGGTTAAAGATGAACAAATGAAGAAATATAAGAAAAGTTATTTAATTGGATATATGTTGTTTACCTTTACTGAAGTCATGTACATACATTGATTTCATGAATGAAAGTAGCATATCAAAATCAAAATATGAAATGAAAAGTTTAGAGTGAGTTTGAAAAAATGATTCACCACCCCCCTCTCAATATCTTTCCCAACAATTGGTATCAAATAAAGTCACTCCAATTAAAGCTTAACCACTTGAAGTGGCTTAGGGATAATGTGAAAGAAACGAAAGAAGAAGGAAAATCAAATGAAGAAGTCAGTCCAAGAAAATTATTACATTGATAAATTAGATGAAGTGGCAGTTATTGATGTCAATAAATATTCAGCTACAAGAACACCCTGCTTTCTAGTGATCAAGAATGAAGAATCTAGTCAATATAGTGATGAAGAATCACCAGATATTAATGGTTGTCTTGATTGTAGACGTGATTACCATTTTACAAATGATTACATATTTTCCATCTTATGTAGTGACAATCATAATGAATCAATTTATATTTCCTTCTTGTGTAAAAGTGAAGATAGTCATTATGTAGAAAAATAAGATTAAAAAATGATGTCCCTAGAAGCAGAAATTAAAAGGCTCAGATATGAGAATCGAGATCATCATAAGTTACAAAAACTATTTTATGAAAGAGATTGTACCTACAAGGAAGATATTATTATGTTAAAGAATCAACTATAAGAAGGAAGAAAAATTGAATAAATAATGAGCAAGGAGTATAAGGAAAAGAAAGATCAATGTCGAATACTAGAAGATGAAGTAGTGCCATTAAGAAATAAATTGAATGAAGAGGATACAACAACCAAAGACCTTAATGAAAGAATGAGTTACTGTGAACGACTTGAAGCATAAATCATCTCTCTCAAATCCGATCTTAAAAATTCAAACAAGCGATATGAGGATATTCTTCAAGTATTTGAACAATAAAAGAGGGATAAGAAGGAAATCATTGAGTTAAGAAGGAAATCATTGAGTTGATAACTTAATTGGAAAATGCTAGAGGTGAAAAATAGGTTGAGGTAAGTATTCTAAAAGGTAAATTAGCATAAAAGGATACGCAATTGAGATTTCAATATAGCTCAAAGATATTGTACAATATTCTTAACAATCAAAGGTATCCATCCATTTAATCTAGTCATTGCTTTCATGAAACTGTAAAAGGAGAATCTAGCTCATAGACTCATGCAAGAAAATTGAAGGATAAAGAGATAAGAATTCAATCAAATCAACATCCAAGGAAAATGAAATTTCAAAGGAAATAATTTTCTCCTAATAATAGAAATATCAATCAATTATATCCTCTAATCAATGACGGGGAATGTTTTACATGTCATAACTATGGACACATTGCAGCAAGTGGCAGAAGCAAATTTTGATCTCAATAAAATAACCACTTCACGGGAAGATCATCAACTCCCAGGAACTCAGTTTCTTTAAGGGATATTTCTTTCCTTGTAACATATTTGGTCATAAAGCTATTTAATGCAATAGGAAGAATATGAAATAGAAATATTGTAGTTCCTCTACTCCCTTTTCTGTTCATATAATATGTTATACTTGTAACAAGTTGTAGCAAAAAGAATGCAGGAAAAATTCAATGCATCTCCATAGATAACAAGGCAAGAAACCAGATAGAATATTTTTACCAAAAGACCCGAGAGAGATGGATCCTCCAATACTTCTCATAATAAGCAGAAAGAAGAAGAACATATAAGGTGTGGTCTTTCTCTTTTTTCATTTGAGGATGAAGATTAATGGTACATAGATAGCAGATTCTCTCATCACGTGACTGGAGATAAGGAAAATTTTGAGTCTCTCAAGAAAAAAGATGGTAAGCTGACTCTTGAAAATAATGCTCCAAAAAAAGTGATGGGAAAAGATAGAATCAAACTTTAGAAGTATGAAAAAGTAGTTGATGCATTATTAGTTCAAGGGATAAAGTAGAATATTCCAAGTGTGGATCAAATAGATGAAAAATGATGTATAATTGTATTTACATAAACTAAATGGAAAGTTATATATGAAGAAAATGGAAATATTATACCAAAAGGACACAAAAATCCAAATAAATTATATGTGCTAGCAGAGAAGAATTTAGGTGGAAATAAAAGGTATAGTTCCCCTTCTTCTTCTTCAGATTCAGCATAAAAGAAGAGAGGCCCTACTAGATTCCATTTGTCTTAAAGCATACTTCTAATTGTGACTATAGAAGTGAATGAGAGGTACATTACCTCATAATGTGCAAGTGACGATTATCAGGTCCACAGGATCACTGATGAATAATCTCAAGGGATATATGCATGAGTATCCTGGTGATGGTTCTCTATTTTAGTTTGATATTATTTTTGATGATGTTTTGCTAAAACTAAAATTACATATGATGAAGAAGCTATGAACATGAATAGACAATATATGTTCATGTTGGCAACTAGATCGCTACTGGGGGTAGGGGAGGGGGGACAATTCAATAGTGTGACACTTTTAGACTTTTTCTGCAATTACTTAATCTTTTATACCATAAAAAAAATGAAACACAAGACCATAGATCATAGCACCAAATAAAAACATGCAACCATAAAAAATCAACACAAAAGACACAAGTGTTTCTGGTGGAAAACCCACCCCGAGCAAAAAACCACCCTGTTGCTGCTCCACTACTCAATTCTTTTATCATATGTTGAAAAAATTATACATGGATCATATCACTCCTATGAGATGGAATACTCGACTACTTTCACACTATTTCGGTCCTTTCAGAGATGAACTTGTGTCTCTCTCATATATAAGTACTACCATCTGCTGAAGACCACCACGATCAACAATCCTTGCCCAACTTCCATTGGACTATCCAACACCTATTGGATGGAGAAAAATATTCCCTCTAATGAATCCACCAAGAAATTATCTACTTAAAACCTCCATTACTTTGTTTCCTCCATGCGAGCCTCATTTCATATATTTTCATACTGGACTCCTAAAACTTGCTCAACATGAGCACTGTAGCAACATAGCATTAAAGCTCAATTAGATATAAAATTTGTAGCACAAGCTTCCATAAAACAATTCGCACAAAAATATCCATACAAGAAGAAAAACAATTTCCTTAAACTCTACTCCAAACCGCACCTCAAAATCTCACACTCTGCATAAACATATGGCTGAAACAAAATTCATCTCACTGCTACTAAACTATAAATTAATTTATAAAATATGCATAATATGATTCACATAGTTTGCAAGCTCTTCTCCACACACTCGCTCCATCAACACCACTAGACAAATAATCAACTCACAATGAGATTTCTCTAATATGTATATGAACACAAGTTCTCAACTTAATAATTAATCAGAACCGCTGGGAATCACAACTATGTCCATACACTTTATTTAATCTGGATTCAGCTCATTGACTTTATTAACCACTAACTCGTTTAGCCTTTTTGACATTTTTAACTTTAATCAGCTTCTGGAGGTCCCATGAACTTTTCCGACCATAAATCAAAAATTTATGATCAAGGATGTCACCAAAAAATCATTGTTGCTCCCTTATCATTATCATGTAAGTCACTTGAGCCATAACCACTCCTTTGGGCCTACCTCCATGCAACTGTAGTTTTGGAACCACTCTCTTGACTCAGCAAGCATACGATTGGGGCTTAGGCTTAGTAAAAACATCAGTTCTTTAGTCATATACCTCTACCACCTAATGGAACATCTTCTTTAATGTATCAACACCCCTCCAAGCTACTGAGATAAGTTTGCAACTGATGAATAGGCAAGGAAAAATTCAATGACATGAAAGACCTATTCTACCAAACTTAGATCCAAGACCAACACCTCCAACTCCTTCAGAAGTAACCAAAACATACCTAACATTTGTAGTAACATCTCCAACACATGTAGTAACATAACCATCTCTTGCAACAACAACCTAAACACCTACAATAGGAACATCAAGGCATACAACTACCTCCATCACTGGTAGAAGCACCTTCAAAAAACTCAACCGAATCTCACACATGTTGTAGTACATGCAATGTGTCCAAGACATGAAGAGACATAAGCAACATCTAGAGAGACACTACAACCACCTGCAGCAACAACATCTCCAAGCTCTAGCACAACATCAACACCCATAGCAGTAATCCAATCCTCATGTAGCAATAACATCTCCAACCATCTCAACATGTCCGGAATCCATCTCCTCAACAAACACAAGATCATCTGGACTAGGTCTAGCCATAGGTATGTTGACATAAATGCTAACTAACAATACCACGACCAATCATCCATCACCAAGGAATCATCATACATGGATATGAACAACGCAATGAGCTTGTTGACATCAACGCCAACACTAAAATGACAACAAACTCCCCCTTTGGCATTGATGTCAACCTTAATACAACATGTGAGGATGAACCAACAATTCAAAATCTCTCCCCCTTTGACATCAATGGAAAAGGGCCATACAAAGACTGAAGCATAATTCCAATAATGTGTTGGATGAGAGAAGGAATGCCCCTATCATAACCAACACCATGTTGATACAAGAATGATTGAGCAAAGAGGCTCATTCTACAACCTAGTATGATGTGTAAAACTATATGTGCATCATCAAAGTTGAAATTTTTCTCATGTAGGAATTATTTTATTTTTATTTTTAAATCTAAAAATAAAATAAAATAAAATAACTATACAAAACATTTAAATAATATGGCCTCATAGAAAAATTTACATGTGAAGAAATTTTATCCCTCTCGGCTCATGTTGGATCTGTATTTAAGATGGATATAAGATGGCATAGACCAAAAATGGGAACCTCAGCTTCCAATCATGTCTCTATCCAATTCCATGCCAACTTCGAAGATTGAATATGCTCCCCCTAAACATGTAATATAGCTACAATCATACACTATTCTTGTTGAAGTAACACACATACCTGCTACAAAGTCTAATAGTCTACTCCTCATGGACCATGATTCCAACCTAATTTTGACATGATATAAAATACATTACAATACAACATAATGATTCATGGAGAAAGTACATAGTTGTGACAAGTAAATAGGACTCACATATGATTCCTCTACACCTATCACCAACCATGACCCTTTGGACCCAAGTTTACATCATGCACCCAATCGAGTGGGCCTACATCAAAGATATACAAAGTAATACATGACTTGGACATCCATTGACCCATACATAGTTAATGATCTATCCATACTAGACACCATGGGTCACCTCATGAGCAATATGCCAAAAAGATGACATAATGACAATACATGGTTTTTACGATTGCACACAAAATTTCTCTCATCAAAACATGCTGAAAACATAACCTAACATGATTGCATGGTGAAAGTGAGCATTAACATATGCTCCATACGGCAACAAAAATGAAATACAATACATGGCATCCACGAGCTATGACATAAGCTCTCCAAATATAGCAGCAATAATGTACTAACAATATCAGATGCTAGTATATGACCACTCAACACCTTTCCCATCACCATCCCATTAATGAATATCTTGCAGCATAGTCATGATATACACTAGCAACCAATACCATACTCGATATGTGCATCAACAGGAAAATCAATTGATAGCAGCAACATAGGAATATGTCATAGAACAACAACAAATATATCCACATCATCACATTCTCTCTCCCCATGAGAGAAAAAACAAGCAACAACAACCATTGTACCAAACCATCATAAGCAACAACAAATACTTATCCTCATCATAGGTTAGGAACATATCATCATTGAGTCATAAGAAATAAGTTAGTGAGTAGAAAAAACATATATTCTCCACATATGAGCAACCATCATTATAACTCATCCATCTAAAGATACATGAGCAGAAATATGCTTTCGCCATATATGAGCAATAATATATTCTCCTCATGTAGCTAGAACACATGACTCATCCATCTAATACATATCAACAGCATGCGTGATTCATCTAGAAATGAAAACATAAGAAATCATATGCATAATATAGATGAACTATCTCCAACATATCATTTGATCTCCATGGAAGAAACAAATATAATAGAGCATACTATGATATATTAATGTAAACACTAATAGCATGTTAAATTTTCCATGTAACCATACTATCTCATCCAACATGCAATGTGTGGCAGCGACAACAAAAATATTTCTGAAACACAATGCCAACACATTCCAAAACCATTTGGAAGCACAAATGCTCCCCCTAAACGTGTGATCCCTCATCACATCTTGACAATACATGGCAGCCATATCATCATTAGCATCAATCAAACCAAAACATATAGCTTCTCTAAAATAATCAACAGATATAAAAAGTTTCTCCAACTAAAACAAGCTGGAATAGAAAAAGAGAAAAAACTAGAAATAACACTTCAAACCTCAAGGACTCCCCCTCAACACATATACTTTCCTATATGGATGCACAAATAATAATTTGCATGCAACTCATAATGCAATCACATGCTCCCCCTGAGACCATGCAGGTCTCTTGATGCCTCGAAAATCGCTGCAACAACATTGGGGGATAACCACCCGGTCCGGACCTTAGTAGAGCTCCTTTTCCATTTGGGATGGTGGCTCCGACTGGATATAAAGAGACCAGTTTCCCGATAATGAATAAAAGGGGTGGATGAGTGATGAGTTGTTTGTTCTAATGATAGGCGGATAACTTAATCTATCAACAAAAATACGAAAACTAATACTAATCCTGGGAACAACTATTCATTTGAAATGCAGCGTTTAATAATCCTTGTCTATTGACAGGCATGTAGATGACTCTGTAAAATAAACATAGATATTCATTCAAAGATTACTTCATCTAAATAGTTAAACAAAGTGCTTAACACAAGATTACTGCATTTACCATTTATATCATCGATACATATATGATTGAAAGAAAAGCATGCTATAAACAGCCAATAGTGGGATGCATAAAGGATGCTATTAAAATACATATATATAAGCGATAATAGCAAGAGCGATCAAATGACAATTCATATAACAAGAATGAGTCCAGGCATAGATAATAGTACCATATGAGCTGCTAATCAATCCCAATATCAATCACTATTTGAAATTCTTCCTTCAACACAGAAATGCTTTCAAACAAAGACAATAGTGCACATTTGTATAAAAACTTTCCTTATCAAAATCATAATGATTGGTCCAGTTTCATAAAAGAATATCCCTGAAGTACAATAGTGCAACTTCAGGGTTTTAAGTCATATACAAAACTTTACGACCCTTTCTAAATGCATGAAAGGGTCTATAAATACTACTAAACTAAAAAAATCTATGAAAACAAAATCCTACTAAATTGGCATCAATTAATACTATCTATCTTCTTGGGGGTGATCTGGCAGTCGGCGATGTGAATCATGACTCAGGCTGTTTTCCTTTAAACCTGAGTTGGCTTATCACAAGCATTGGCTCCACTTCAGGTGGTCTGTTGAGGCGCAAGTTGAGTTGCGCAGCAAAGGTGGCATCCTAAATATCGGGTATGATATACCCGATAGCATCTGTGAGGCATTTGAGGGCGGCTCTCCGGTTGTGTGGCTTCACTAAAAAGAACCAATAGGCATCCCATGACAAACTGTTGATTCCCGCAATTAACCTTCCATTTTTCTCCAGCTCTGGGTAGCATGAATGCTCCAACATCTTTGTTGCTGCTAATTGGCTTGGAGTACATTGAGAAATCATGTTAGACAAGTAAAGAGTATTATTTACCAATTCAACCAAATTACTAGTGGTTGCCTTGCATCTTAAAATCGCTCTTTCTACCTTCATTAACTGGGATTGCCATTCTGTGAATAATATTTCTTTGTGTGATTCCAGAATCCTTTGTAGGTTATCTGCCTGTCCCTAATCAGAATCTTGCCATTCCAGAATATTTTTCAATGTTTCTTCGGCCTGATCCAAATCTGTCCTTGCCTTTTCTACTTTTTCACTTATGGATTCCACTAAGTCGAAAAATGGTTCTGCTTGGGTGATTTGCCGACACAAGAGCTTCATTTGATTTATCAATCCTTTGTTTAATTGAAATGCCTCTACTTTAAACTCATCTACATGCGGGAACTTTTTCGTTTGCTCAAGTTGAGCTGATAATTGAGCAATCTGCTCATCTTTGGATTTTAGCATTTCCTCAGTTGATGTTTTTAGTTGCGCCAATGCCACCGATAGCTCCTTTTTCTTTTGGACTGCGCTATCGTCAATCCTTTGTTTTTCTTCCTGCAATTGCTTAGTCAGCTGATTGTTTATTTCTTGTTGTACTAGCAATTGCTGTTCTGCTTACTCTTCCTTCTGCTGCGCTTCCGATAATTGTGCCTGTAGTGAAAAGATGTCCTGATTTTTTTTCTTTAATAAGCTACTCACCTCCAATACTTTATCTATTGTCGCCGCCGAATAAGCTCCAGCATATTGCGATAGCTTTGTCAAGTCATCGGAGGGATCAAATTCTTCTTTCCGTACCACATTGCCCATTACTGTTAGTTCTGGGAATAAAGAAGGTTTATCAGTCCTTCTCCTCTTCCTCTGTCATTTCACTACAGCTTTATGCTTTGGGCTGTAGAAGACATCCAAGGGAGGAATCTCTTCAATCTGCAAAATGATTTCACCCGATGGATCCTTTGGGATTATTTCCGCTTCCTTTAATTTGGGTGGGTTGTTGGTTTCACCCGAAACCTGCTTTGAAGTCGCTTCCTGTGTGTTTCCCTCTTTTGAAATCTTGTCATCTTTAGATAATTCTAGATTGCCGATAATTGAATTAAATTGCTGCCATTCCTGGAGCAATTTCGGATCAATCTGTGTATCTTCATTTACTTTTGAACTACTCTGTTCTTGCATTTTCGCCTGGGTCTCTTCCTGTCTCTGATCATGCACCTCCTCCTACTGCTCTGATGTAATATGAGGTTCTTTATCAATTCACTGCTCAGGCTCACTTGGTTCTGTTGTTGGAGTCGTCGCTAACAGGTCTAGAGGCAGAGTTTGCAACCTCTGCTCTCTAAGTCTGTTGAATTCGACCAGTCCCTCATCATTGTATTTAAGTATGGCGAGCGATTTAACTTGATACAACGACTCGGCCGATGCGAACATGTCCTCAAATCTGTCTTCTTTATACTCAAACTTGGCCAATTTGGCCTGGTCCAGTGCATTGTAGGCGACTTTGTTCGGATCGAATCGCCTGCTCAGTAGAGTTGCCAGGGTCAGTGAATTTATTTTCTCAGCTTCTTTCTCTGCATGTTTGAGATCATGCAGAGTGTAGATACCAATTCTCAAAGGAAAAGAGGGCCAGACGTGCTTCTTAGCTTTCTTCAGAATTTGTGTAACCCCATCGGCGTTGATTTGATAGGCTATTTCCCTGGCCAGTAGTTTATCAGGGATGTATAGAGGAAGAACGTCGGGCTTGGCTTCACTGCCAAAAAATCTGATATAGGTGAACTTTTCCTCCCCAAACCAACTCCCTATGGAAGTTAAATCCACCCCTGCTTGGTAGGAAATCTTAGGTGCAGGCTAATTGAAAATGGAATAATGAATAGGCAACATGAAACCATTGCAGATTTGATAAAAATGGTGTTTGTAGTTGGTCTTCCACAACTTTTGATGGTATATGTGGTTGGGTGTGGGGTCTTGCGACATCCACCTCCATCCGAGCACAGGAAATTCAGAATTAAAACACAAAACATCTAATACATAGGCACTGTAGTAAAATGGGGGAATGAACCTCTCAGTGACGCGAGACTTGAATCTAAAATCAAGAATTGCAGATGCTAACTTATCAGACAGTATATCTACCCAATCCATTATTTCGCCACTACATGCCGCCTCCATTAAGGGGACCATTTCTATTGTAAAATTGGTGGAATCATGTAATCCCCACAATCTGCACATCATTATCCCAGCATAGCAATAAGGAGAGCATAGAGAATCGACCGAGTACTTACCCGAAGATTCATGCTTGTGCTTTGCTGGATTTTGTCTCCAACCCCAAATGGGTTTGGATTCAGTCTCATTCTCAGCTCAGAATTTCTCCAGGAATGTCGTGTTATACTTCTTCTCTGCTTCCGGAAAATGATACATTTGCTAGATCCTCAGCTCTAAAAGAACCAAAAATTCTCCCATCTGTGGTGCTGAAAGTTCTGTCGGTAATTGGGATTTCCTAAATCGCCCATCTTACCACATCTGCATATGGGAGGATTTGCTCCCAGGCCGCTATTCGATGAAGAAAAGAGTTGGCTAAATCGCTCAGATTAGCCTCGGATTTGTTGGTGCTGTCAGCTGAAACTGGTATTGCTGTCACCCTCAGGTCTTCGGCTTCGATCAAATTATATGTGCCTTGCCAAGTAGTTTTGGTAAGTCCTAGGAATTTAGTGTCTGATATGAGCCCTTTCTTTTTATTGCTTGGATCAACAACAGGTTGCCCTGTGGCTGGCGAAGCGGAAGCCATTGTGGTTTTCTTGGACTTCTTCCCCATTCTGGTTAAATATGTTTCTGCGGAAGAATTCTGCACAGAGACGATGATGGGCGTAATACAGGAAATGATAGCATAAATCGAATAGACTGAGTTATATATTGATAAATGCATGGCGAACGATTGACTTAAGGTGGCCTCGAATAAAATCTGTAAACAGATCGCAGGCTTACTATTTCATTAAATGGTCGTTAAGACCTGTCAATCCATCAATTCGATTAATGGTTGAATTATTTATTTGAAGCGTGCCTTGGGAGTTTTGGCGGTTGAGCGGGAATGAATGGTGTTTCGAAAGATAAGGCCTTAAATACGACTAAATCGTATTAAACCGCTTTTAAGATTTTCTTTGAAAACTGCGCTTTTTCCTTCATCACAATCGGGCGTCGGGGGAAATCATAAATCATTGTATTGGTTCCATTTGGAATCCCTGATCACCGATAGTGATATCGCATCGCGTCGGGAGTAGCGAGTGGGGCAGTTAAAAAGGCGTGCATAGTCGATTGTCGATTGCCGATAGCGATATCGCATCGCATCGGAGCAAGAGTGAGCTTTATTGCGTTAAATCATTATCACCGATTACCGATAGCGATATCGCATCGCATCAGAGCAAGGGGGCTTTAATTGTGTTAAATCATTTATTGCCGATACCCGATAGTGATTTCGCACCGGAGTAAACCAATATGTCCTCAAGTTGTGTTCCCTTTGTCATTGCGATATGCGATCTTGCGATCGCTTTATCGCAATGACAAAAGATTAATCATTTATGCTAAGACTTTTGATTGGTTTATTGAAAAGGCCTTTTTGGTAATGTTTTATTTTATCTCTTCTGGCCTTTTTTAATAGAACTAAGTTGATACCAATTAAAACCAAAATTAAAAAGGGACCCATTTCATATTATGGTTTTGGGATAATATTGATATGAAATGGGGGGTTGTTGTAGGGCACAACAATTGGCGATTCGTTGAAAGAAACAGTTATCTCTGAAAAGTATAGAAATACTTAAACTTTTTCAAAATAGAAATTTTATCAAAAGGGAAAATTCTAATATAACTAGGTATAGTTGCATTCCAGACAAAATAAAACTTTCTTTGCTAATTCCCTTTTTTGTTAAAAAAAATCAGATACATTCTAGATTTTAAATTGGCCTTTATTGGTTGGTATTGATAAAACAGAAAACATTTCCAAATCAGCTATTAAAATTAACTCCTTTGTCATAGGTAGAGGCTCTTCTGCCAGCAAACGTTCATAGTTTCGGCAGGGATACCTTTTAACCATATCATTGTCTATTGTCCCATTCACCTTAGAGCATGATTAACAGAATGAATTCAAAACATGTTTTTCACATTTTGTATTTCTTTTCTCTTTTTTTGTTATTTTGTAAGATAAAAAGCCATTGCCTTGGTTTGGTGGCCAGCTAAGTGACAATGCCATTCACTGGTAGTAATCTAACCGAACAAGCTGGCTCGTGATGAGACCCCTTGTCTTATAATTGAAGCCATTACCCTGTTTTGGTATGCAGTATTGGTAATGTCGACTAAACTATTTCCCTATGAACATGGTAAGCAGGCTTGTAATAAGACCTCTTATCTTTTGTATCCAGTATTCTTGGAATTACATTCTAAGTAATCACAAGCTTTGGTGAGTGGGATAGACAATTTTATCCTTAAGAGGAGATGGATGACAAGGTAAGAGTTGGAGATGCTGAAATTGGATTAGCTCCTATTTTGATATTGATAACCTTCTTGGGACCAATTTGAAAATCTAAAAAGATTTACAATATTTATAAACTTTGAGAGGGGTTCACTAAGATTGCAATGTAGTTTCAGAATGCAATTATATCTAATTTCCTAGAAATCATTCCTTTTGTTTAAGACTTCTATTTATTTAAAAGTAAATATCACACTACTTGTTTTGCGCAACTCTTTAAGTACAACAAAGGTCAAATAGAAGATACCTTATAGATTTATTTTATAATGCTCCTACAAACTACAAAAATGCTATTAAAAGGAGAAGGGGTTACCTCCTCAATTGAATAATTTCTTTAAGATAAGACCATTAACAGGGAGAGAATCTCTCAGCCCTGATAAATCTTGTAATATGAAGGTCGAATGGCCTATCTTTTCATAGATCTGAAATGGTCCAAGCCACATCTTTTGAAACTTGGTGTGTTTTCCCTTATCTTCATGGGCTTTGTCCCATTTCAGGACTAAATCACCAACTTGAAATTGTTTGGAACCAGATGAAAGTGAATAAAATGATGACTTGATGATCTGCTGATGTTTCGCATGAATGATTTTGGATTTTTCTCTTTCTTCTTCTAATTTTAGAATTTGGTCATGTCTAAGTTGTAAAGAAGAAGAAGGGCTTTCTTCAATAAATTGAACTAGGGCTAGAGAAGGAAGAATGAGATTTGTTGGTAGCACTGCTTCTTTTCCATACACAAGTTTAAATGGAGAAGAACCTATAGAATCTTTTTGTGTTATCATGTCATCCCATAATGCAAATATTAAAGATTTGTGCCAGTTCTTATGATTCTGTTCGATAGTTTGCTTGATAATTTTAATAAGATTTTTGTTTGTAGATTCGGCCAAACCATTACCCTGAGGATAATAGTTAGCAAAATATTTGAGTTTGAATCCTCTTTTGATTGCGAAATCAAACATAGCATTGCCTGAAAAATAAGATGCATTATCAAAAACAAGAGCATTCAGGACACCAAACCTAGTAATGATGAATTGGTCTATAAATTCAATAATAGCTTCAGAATTTGTTGTCTTTAAAGGAATTGCTTCAACCAACTTGGTAAAGTAATCAGTAGCGGTAAGGATATACTTATGCTGTTTGGAAGAATTTGGGGTAATCTCTCCAATGATGTCCAATCCCCATTGTTCAAATGGTTGTTCAATGTTGACCGGTTGCAAACGGAAGGTTGATTTCCTTTGTCTTCCACTAGAAGTTTGAAAATTTCGGCATTTCCTTACATATTCATGAGCATCTCTAAACAGAGTGGGCCAATAGTATCCAGCATGGATGACTTTGTGAGCTGTTGTATCAGCTCCAAAGTGGCCTCCTGCTGGTCCATCATGTAATTCCTGGTTGATCGCTTCAAATTGATCTGTATCACTTGATTCTGGAATGTTGGATGCTCCTGCCAACAACCTGCAAAAACCTTGGCCTCTAACAATCTTTGCTGGCTTGATTTCTAGGTCATATTCTTGAAGTGTTGTTACCCAGTTTGCTCCTTTTTCTCCCAATTCTCTTTGGATTAATAGTTTCCTTACTTAAGAGAAAGGAACTATAACTTTTGTATGGTATTTTAAAAGGAAGGGTCTGTAATGTTTAACAGCTTTATATACAGCAAAGGCTTGTTTTTCTACTTCGGAGTAGTTTAGTTCAACACCCTGAAGATTTGAACTATAGAATGAAATGGGTGCTTCTAAATTGTGATTGTTGATCTGTGTGAGTACCGCAGCATAAGAGAAATCGGAGGCGATGGTATACAATGTAAAATGATTGGAAAAATTTGGAGTATTTAGAGCTGGGGCATTGATTATTGACTGTTTTATTAATTCAAATGCTTCCTTTTCTGTCGATCCCCATTTAAAGACTGAATTTTTCTTAATCATAGTTTGAAGTGGCAAAATGATTTGAGAAAAGTATGGAACGAATCTCTTAACAAAATTGATTTGGCCTAAAAATGACTGCATAGATTTCTTATTGTGAGGAAAAGGGATTTCAGAGATTTCTTTAATCCCATCCGGATCAATATAAATGCCATCTTTAGAAACAATAAATCCTAGGAGCTTGCCTTGATCAAGAGCGAAAAAGGATTTCTTAGGGTTAAGAGAAATACCATATTTCTTACAGCGTTGAAAGATTTGATTTAAATCATGCAAGTGATTGGATCTCTCTTTAGAAAATACAGTAATATCATCTAAGTAGACGACTATTGTTCTATTAATTAACCCTTTGAAAGCAATATCCATTGCTCTTTGAAAAGTGGCTCCTGCATTAATAAGTCCGAAAGGCATTTTCTGATATGCATACATTCCCCATTTTGTTCTGAATGTGGTTTTGAGTCAGTCATCAGGATGGACCAAAATTTGATTATATCTTGAAAAACCATCCAAAAAGGACATTAACTCTGAGCCTGCCACCGATTGGGGTATCTGCTCCATAGTGGGTAATGGGAACTTATCTTTTAAACTCGCCTTATTTAAATTTCTAAAATAAATACAAATCCTTATGTCGCCATTTTTCTTCCTGACTGGTACCATATTGGAGACCCAGTTTGAGTGTCAAACGGGAAAAATAATCTCAGCTTTCAAGAGTTTATTGAGTTCCGATTTTATTTGATCCTCTAAGTTTGGATGTATTTTTCTCAACTTTTGTTGAACTGGTTTCTGTTCGGGAAGCATCATAATAGTGTGCTGGATAATGGATGTATCATACATTTTTAGATCGTCATATTTCCAAGAAAAAACATGTTTATTTTTGTGTAACAGTCTAATGAATGCTTCCTTTTCCTCCATGGAAAGTCCTAATCCTAAATTAATGTTTTGAGGATTTTGTTCAGTGCCAAGGTTTATCAATTCAAACCTTAAGGTAGAGCTCTGGAGCTTCGTATTGGACACAGGTTTAAATCTGTCTTTAATATCTTAAAGATCCTCAAGCTTTACCACAGGCTTTGGGATTGAGTTTTCTTCAGGTTTATCTCGCATTTGACTATCGTGCTCGTCTTCCTCAATGATTTGATTATCATAGTATTTTTTGGAGGTTAAAAACTGTAAAATGTCTTCATCGTGGTTGAATACTCTCCAATTAGTTACATTGTCAGGAATTGATGGCCTAAAAAGCAATTCTACTGAAAATCTATCTAGGCTACAATCTTCAGAAGGGAGGAGCTTGGAAGCGACATTGGCTAGCAAGTCAGCTGCCGAATTTTGAGACCTGGGAATGGAAGAAATATTGAATGCTAAAAAATGGGAGGTGAGCTGTTGTACTAGCGATTGATAATGTTTGAGATGGTTCGAAAGGCAATGAATTGTATTCCTTACCTGTTTAACAATAATCTCAGAGTCTCCAAAGACCTTCAAGTGTTGGAATTTGAGGCCGATCGCTTTATATAGTCCTTGGACTAATGCTTCGTACACAGTTGTGTTATTGGTGCATTCAAACTCTAGCCTACAGGACAGGATTGTTTTTTCTCCTTGCGGGCTAACCAAAATACATCCTGCTCCTGATCCTTCACTAGACTTGGATCCATCAAAATATAAAGACAAAAATAAAGAATTATCTACAATCTTACTTACAAAATTCTCAGTAACATTAACACATTTAGACTTGTCAGTCTGCGAAAAGTTTTCAATTTGTGATGCGAAATTGTTTACCGAGAAAGGAGATGGCTGGGCAATATAATTGCCGAAAAATGACTCAGAAGAATAATTTTCTAAGATATTGTTGTTGAACACAATTGGTTGATTTTCTTGTTCAAATTCTGTAACAGTGTGGGTCATATGTTTCTCTCGATCGATCTTTATTTGATTGGGCTTTCCCTTATAGGGGAGCCACATGTGGGAGCAATCGGTGGAAATATACCCATGGAGATTTTCTGACCAATCCCTGCTTAAAATCAACCCATAGAATTCAGGTATATCGGCGACTAGGATATCAATCCTTTGGACTATTCGTGGATCCGCCGATAACCTGATTGTAACAGAGTTTATTTCCCCTAGAACTTGAACTTTAGTTCTATCTAACTGCACAATGTGTATTGAAGATTTCTTGGGTTCTATGTTCAGTTTAGAACAAACTGAAGCAAGCATTATATTAGATGATGCCCCAGAGTCAATTAAGCAGTTATGTAGATTTCGATTGTAAATTTCATTTGTTAAGAGGAAAGGAGGAGTATGGGAATTTGATCTATCTCCAATTAGAATTGTATCAGTTGCCTCAACTCTACCAGAAGGTGGTTGTCCTGAGTCGCTTGCAGCTTTAGTACTGGAAAGAGGTGAAGAAGGAACTGCATTAAGTTCTTTGAGAAGTAATTTTTGTTGATGCTTTAATTTACTAAGTTCAAACATGGTGATATTTGCTTTAGTTTTCTTCATGTCATCAACAATATTATAGTCCATCGAATCAGATACTACCAATGTCTTAGATGACAAAGGTATATTGGAAGATGACGGCTGATTCTGAGATACTGTTGCGGCTGGCTTCCTTGTGGGTACCTTTTCCTTTACAGTATTGGTACCAGCACTCCTTTTCTTTGAATTGGCTTGAACAGGTTCGGGAGTAGCTTTACTCCTTGTAGTGACGGGAAAGGCTTCTTGCTTAGCGTCAGTATCGGAATTAGGGAGTATAAAGTCCCACATCTTGTGGCATTCAACAACTTCCTCTTCTTCTTCTTCTTCCTCAGGATCCAAATCTACGTAAGATATGACATTTGGAGGCTTGGACTCAAGTTTTTTGAAATTCCTATATGGTTTCTTTGTTGAGGACTATGATACTTGTTTCTTAATCTCAACCATTTCGTTTGACATGGCTTTAAGGACTTTTTGAAGGCCCTCCATGTCATATGGATCCTTAGTGATCTTTTTCTTTGAATCATCTTTAAAGGACACCTTTTTGGATTTTCGTTCTTCTAGGGCAGTTTTCTTTTCCAAGGTGATTACACTTTTTTCAACAATGAGGGCTTCTTTCATATTTTTGGCCAATGTAGGCTGTTTAGCCCTATCTACAAAAATGGCTATGTTTGAGGGTAAGGCAGTAATATACCACTCGCTTCTAACTTGTTCGCTTGGCTTATCATCGGTAGGGATTTTGTTCAAGAGTTTGTTAAATCGAGAGTTAAACTCCTTAATGGGTTCTCTTGACTCGATCCTTAAATTGGAAAGGTCATGGACAAGTGTAGCCAAGGATCTATCATCGCCGTATTTGGTAAGGAACTGTTCCTGAAAGATATTCCAACTGGTGATGGATCCAGAGGGCAAGGAAAAATACCAAGACCCTACAGATCCTTGTAGTGTATAGGGAAACAATCTAACTACCACATCTTCTTCAGTCTCCCTTCAAATTGACTGACAACATAAAATTATTTATGTGTTCTTCTGCTGATGTTCCAGCATCTAGATTGAACTTTGGTAGCCATTTTCGGGATAATCGGGTAACGGATGTAAAGGTGCAGGCATGGTGACTGCACCAGGACTTCTCCATGGTCTTTGAGCCATTTTAGGAGTACCAGCGATCGCCTGTGGTGTTCCAGGTGCTTGAGGGGGTGGTGGAAATGAAGACTGAAAAGATTGTGATGTTTGAGGTGAAGTCCCTTGGTGAACAATAATATGTAGTGGTGAAGTGGGTGTTTGACTCCACACAGGTGATGATGAAATGGAAGAAGATGGAGAAAAGGTTTCACTACCAGAACCTTCAGCGGTCTTTTTAATCCTTTTCCTTTCAGGAAAAGGAAACTCAGGTGGTCCAATACCTAGTTTTTCGCTTTGAAGTCTGGTAAGGTGAGGAGGTAAGTGGAATTGTGAAGTCTGACTGCCTTGTGATAATTCAGATCTAGGAGGTGAAATCGAGAAGCCTTGAAGTTTCTGGATGATAGATTGAACTTCAGGGGACTTCGGACTTAAGTGTTCTGAAGTATGATGTAATTGAGCAGTAGTGGTTGATTCTTCCTCGTCTCCTCTGGATAATGATGATTCAGGATGCAAACGAGAGGTCCAAGGAGAGGTGGAGGGTGAGTTACTCTTTGAATGGTTTGTAGGTTTTGGCTTACTCACCATTCATAGTGGATGGCCCTCCTTCTAGCGCCAGAAATTTTGATGCCTCGAAAATCACTGCAACAACATTGGGGGATAACCAACCAGTCCGGACCTTAGTACAACTCCTTTTCCGTTTGGGATGGTGGCTCCGACTGGATATAAAGGGACCAGTTTCCCGATAATGAATAAAAGGGGTGGATGAGTGATGAGTTTTTTGTTCTAATGATAGGTGGATAACTTAATCTATCAAAAAAAATACGAAAACTAATACTAATCCCGGGAAAAACTATTCATTTGAAATGCAGCGTTTAATAATCCTTGTCTATTGACAGGCATGTAGATGACTCTGTAAAATAAACATAGATATTCATTCAAAGATTACTTCATCTAAATAGTTAAACAAAGTGATTAACGCAAGATTACTGCATTTACCATTTATATCATCGATACATATATGATTGAAAGAAAAGCATGCTATAAACAGCCAATAGTGGGATGCATAAAGGATGTTGTTAAAACACACATATATAAGCGATAATAGCAAGAGCGATCAAATGACAATTCATATAATAAGAATGAATCCAGACATAGATAATAGTACCATATGAGCTGCTAATCAATCCCAATATCAATCGCTATTTGAAATTCTTCCTTCAACACAGAAATGCTTTCAAACAAAGACAATAGTGCACATTTGTATAAAAACTTCCTTATAGAAATCAGAATGATTGGTCCAGTTTCATAAAAGAATATCCCTGAAGTACAATAGTGCAACTTCAGGGTTTAAGTCATATACAAAACTTTACGACCCTTTCTAAATGCATGAAAGGGTCT
>APFE031430863.1:9529-39485 GCA_000404065.3 Pinus taeda
GTGAATGTGGAAATATATTTTTAATTTTTTTGTAAATATAAGATTAAAAAGAATAAATTAGTGCAATTTAATTTTAATGAGATGTGAGATTTAGGAAATGTATTTTGTAAGAACATTTGTCTTATGTAATGTTTATTGGTAAGGTATATGATTGATATATACATGAATGTAATTGTGTCTCTAGCAATGAAGAGAGGACATGGAACCAAAGTTTTATTGTTACCATTCAAATTCTAATTTCTATTATTCAATTATAATATACTAACTTTAACTATAAAGAAAATCATAATTTCTACAACACATATTTATTTTGTACTATAATATTAAATGAGAAATATTGTATACAACAAATAAATTTTAATGGGTGAAATGAAGTAGAAAATCAAACATCAATATGATCAATTGCGAACAACTTTTATTGACTGAAATGGATTTGAAAATCAAATATTATATGCTCAATCCTCAACTATGTAAATAAATAATGATATTTAAAAAGAAACCTAGAGGTTAATATAAACAAAACGTATACAACAATAGTGAACAACATGAATTGAAAAAATTGAAATGAAAAAGTGTATCTATACTTACTAAAATGATTGAAAATAAATCATAAGCTTACTTCACAAGTTCAACTCTCATTACCTAAACTGATTGAAAATAAATCATAAGCTTACTTCACAAGTTCAACTCTCATTACAGTCCTCAAGATTTTGAAAAAAATATAAATGAGACATAGATTTATGCTTTCTATACAAACACAAATAAAAGAAAACAAGTATCCTAATATTGCAAGAAAATTAAGATGTGTTGCATATGACGTTGTCATCTTTTGTAGACCAAGAAAGAAAAATAGCCAATATAATCATCTCATTACAATGCCAATTTTGAAAAAAATATAAATGAGAAATAGATTTATGCTTTCTAAACCAACACAAATAAAAGGAAACAAATAAAAGAAAACAAGTATCTTTATATTGCAAGAAAATTAAGATGTGTTGCATATGGTATTGTCATGTTTTGTAGACCAAGAAAGAAAAATAACCAATATAGTCATAAAAAATTTCATACATAACATTGAAATAGTTTTTCATAAAATATATTCTTTTAACTCAATAATCTTACTCATGGCAATATAGTTTTTCATAAAATATATTCTTTTAACTCAATAATCTTACTCATGGCAATGATGTAAAACTAGTCTACATATTTTGTGGTGAAATTGTTCAACAGTAAATGGAATAAAAAATGCCCAACCAAAACCCAATATCTAAATTTGAAACAAGTTAATCAAATTGTTATTTGTAATTATCTCATCGGGTTTTATGTCATGAGCTTTCAAGAAACCAAGGAACAACAACATAGCATAGGAGAAAATGGATACTAAATAGAAAAGGGAAAATGAAATAGTAGGGAAGGAAGGGATGGATTCATGGTACTATGGAATAAAAAATAGGAAACAGAAATAGTTGATGCTTTCATGGAAATAAAATTATAGAAATGTGAATGAAAAACAAAATCATAGAAAATGACAAAAAGAATTATAACCCAAAGTAAAAAGTAATAAAACTAAAATAACCAAAAAAAAATTGGGAAAAAGTTTTTTAAATAATTTTTTACCTCTTTAAAATTTGTATTTAAATAGAAATGGGGAAAAAACTATAATTATGAAATAGAAATAGATAAAAGAAAAAACATTTAAATGGAAAGTAATTGAAAATAAATAAATAAGAAAAATCATTAGTAATTATAGAAAAATGGAAGTTATAAAATACACCTATAATAAAACCTCACCTTCAACATAAAATAAATAAATTAAAATAATAATAAAAAATAACCTAAATTTAATTAACAAATGTTAAATAAACTACACAAATTTTGAATTAAAAACAAATTAATACACAATCAAAGGAGAAATTAAATGTGATACCTGTAGAAAATATAACAATGGTTACAAGCTAATTAAACTGAAATACAATAAAAACATAAAAAATTGAACACAAAAATGAAATAACTAATAAATAGTGTATTTTGAAGCCATCACTTATTAAGAATATATTAAACTATTTTTTATTATATATATATATTTTTTATATATTAATTTATTAAAATATGTTATATTAATAAAAAAAGCTAATTCTTGAAATGGAATAATAGAATAAAGAAAAAACAGTTAAAGTAGAAAGGAAATAAATTTAAACCAAATATTGTAACTAATAGAATAGAGTTTATACATAATAATAAATTTAAAAAATTTGATTTAGAAAGTTAGATTAATTATGGTCAAGACAATACACAGTAAGCAAAACTAAATTGTGTAATACTATGTCTAATATCTACTATATAGGAATAAAATGCCAAAATTTATAGTGACTCGGGAGGCTTCTCTCCAAGCTTTTTGAGCATAGGAATAAATTTAATGAAAATAAATAATTTAGGTCCGATAGATCATATTGGTCTTCGCGGAGGTTACCACCATCATCATCATATATTATATTATTTATATATATATATTATATATACTATATATATGAGTTGTTTATGGAGGTGAGGAATTGCCTACATGATCAAAGTTCTCGAAATTCAGGCAAAAACAAATTCAATTTTTTTTATAAAAAGACCATATTTGATCATATTTTTGATAGTGGAATGCATTCAACACTATCAAAATGTGTAATACCTAAAATTTTCTAATATTAAAACTATAATTTAGATTTATAAAAATACTTAGTAGATTTTCTTAAAATATAACCAAAATTTCTAAACTCTTATAACCTACGGCCTAATAATATACTAAATAAAAATATTAAATTAATCTATTTTCTCTAAGTAGAAATCATAACTTCAATGAAAAATAAAGCCCGTTCATACATCAAATATTCAGTTTCCCTCCTAAAATCATATGTTAAGAAAAACACATCATTGGGTACGTGAAATAATTTTTTCCCAATTTTTAATAATGCCTTTTCATTTCTTAATGGGATCATTTTTTTTCATGATTAACGCTCTAGATTTTATAATATTAAAAATATTAAACTATAACAAAATCAAACAAATCTTGTCACTGTCTACGGAAGCTCAGCAGGGTGAGTTCTGAGTGCTCTCTTCATCATTAAGGAACAAAATAAGAAACAAAAACTCTATTCAGTCTGCTACATCTACTATTTTCATAAATTCTCCGCTGAAAATCTCAAATTCCCGCTGAAAATTATGTGTCCTCGCTCATGGATTCCATCTGATTTCTGCCCTCGAAATCGACTGCTTCTGCGTCGCATCGCAGCGCTTTCTTTTCAGCGTCAGCACGCATATATCTGCCTTTAGATTTCCCAATATGCGCCTACTTTACTGACTCATCATCCACCATAGTCTGCTTTATTATTATTTAAAATTGTTAGTCCTGGCTTCTGGAAGTGGAAGAATTAATTTACAAATATTATATGCCATTCGTTTCTGGAAAGTAGAATTGAAGGATCTGCTTTCTACTGAGTAACTTTAGCTATTGGGTGAATTATTCCAACCATCCCGATTCCCAAATCTGATATGTTTTAGTAATTTTCACGTATAAATATGGATGGCGCCCTAAAGTTAATTACATAGAGGGGGTGCCGGGGAACGGGAGAAGCCCCAGTGCTAATTGGTTGCTTGTAGATAGGCAAGGGGCTGAGGAAACGAAGAATGTTTTTCAAGATTTTGCAGATTTGATCTTATTACCAAATCTGCAAAAATCTGCCCACAAGTGAAGTGTTTGATGAAATTTGCCCATTAAATTTGATAATACCTCTAATACCAAGATGGCGGTAGGCGTGTTTTCTCTAAATCTTTTGATGAATCTTACTGGTAAGAAATAGAAATAGACAAAAGAATGCGTTCCAAACCCAGGGATTGGATTCATGCAACAAGACGAATTGTGCAAAGATGACATGTTTAGCCTTGCTAAATTATCAGCGGTTGAAAACCAACAAGAGCAAGTGGTAGTCATCACAGAGTCCAATTTCTCATTCTAGACAGTGTTGGTAAAACAAATGCTGTAGAAATGGAATTTCTCGAAACTGAAAACAAGCAACTCCATTCAGAAATACACACCCTCTGTGTTAGAGTTTTAGAGGTAGAGGGGGGATAATTTATCCCTTAAGAATATGTCACATGAAGCTAAAGAGTAAGAAATTCTCCATCCTCCAAATGGTGCATTGCGTGCATAAATTCTTGACATTAAAAGCAAGCAAGAAGAAATCTGATCCCAACAAGCCACCTTCAAACCAGAAATGGAGACACAATTCAATTCTTGGGTACAGGCGGTTCGAGGGAAGGATAAAACTCCTACCCCTCTTGCAACAGTTGAGGAGGTGGTGCAAGCAAAACTTGCGGAGAAACATAACAGATGGGCAAGAGAATTGAATCTCAAGGTGGGAGGTCTCCCGTTATCCCACCCCTCTCCAAATCCTATGGAAGTGGGGGCTAGGTTCCTTCGAGACACCTTTAGCCTCCTTGATATAGCTTTGGACAGAGCTTGGTTGGGCTATGACTCCACTCTCTTCCTCAGGTTTCAGACTGCATTTGTTTGACTTTGCGCCCTCAGGGCTAAGCAGAAGTTGTTTTCTCTTCCCAACAGGATTTTCTTGGACAAGGACCTCACTCGAGCACAGGTTGTGGAACTTAAACAATCCAGAGAACAAGTTATGGTAGCACAAAGATAGGGAAATGGGTGGTTATCAGGAATCTCCGGGCAGTCATTTGGGACTCCTTTCCACCTGGGTGGAAACCCTGAACTGGAATTTCCAAATGATAGGCCTGCTTGGGGAGGCCACATGGTACATGCATTTCTATCCATTGTTGGAATGGCAATGGATATTTTTTGTCATCATTGGGATTCTTGTATGATGCTCTCGAATCCACTGACATCCTTTTCATGACCAAGACTCATGTGGGCCCTGTTCAACCCCTCCCTTATATTGCAGGTTACTATTAGATCTCAGTTTGCAAGTAGGAGACGAGGAGCTCAAGAGGGGTCAGAGAATCAAGTGGAATTGCTTGTTTAGTTAGTGACTCACTTTGGAATAGGGTATCTTTGGTAGTGGAAGATAAGTTTTCCAGGTTTATGTGGATTTAGATTAGCATCAGAGTCTCTCCTCTTAGGGACATCTACATTGCAGTTTGTTACTTCCACCCAACATCTTCACCATTCGCTGTCCATAATGACTCAAATGGGGATCCCTTTATAGACTTGTACATTGACATCACCTGGTAATGTGCTATTGGAGAAGTCATCCTCCTAGGCAACTTCAATGTTCGCAGTAGAGATCTCCAGATCGCTCTCCACAACCGCTCAGTGGATGTAATTTGTACCCAGGGGATAGATCCATATTTAGTAGGGTTTCATCGGATATGAGTTGATGCTTTAGGGCCTATTACGATCTATGGTAACCATCTATTGTAGTTGGGGGAATCTCAGGAGTTTTTTATTCTAAATGGTCTCCCCTATTTCCCACACTCTCGCTTTTTCACTTGCCAGCCATATGGCGGGGGTGTGAGTGTTGTTGATTATCCATAACCTACTCCATTTTATTCGCCATCTCTCAGTGTCCCCCATCCCCCTTGATGATCATGCACTTCTTTCCTTCTCTCTCCGGTTTGACCCTCCCCTTCCACCCCATCCCTCCCCTCGGGGCCCATCCCGAATACCTTTTGATTTGATGAAGGAGACCCTGACATTTTCTCATCTACCTTACGCAATATGCTCCCATCAAAAACCCAGTTCTCCTTGCTTGATTTTACTTCCACTAAATACACTTGTCTTTCAACTGCCATTTGGGAAGTAGCACTCAAATCCTTCCCCCACTCCACTTGTTCCACTTCCATCTCCCCTAAAGTTGGATCTCTCCCCATGAACAAATGGTACGATGATGAATGCAAGACTCTACATTGAGAACTTCGATATGCTTTCATCCACTCTCAACCCTTCTACTCCGACCTCAAAGCTTCTTATCGTCGTCTCCTTCGTCACAGGAAACGACTATTTGTCTCCCATAGAACACGAGAACTTTCTGCTCTCCTTGCCCACTCCCCTAAACAATTCTGGCATACCATCCTTCCCTGATGCTCCCCTCTTCCACCTATCCATGTTCTCTCACACTTCCAACCTTTATGATATTCCCAGATAGGCCCAAATTTATGTTACCTCCCCTCCCTCTTTTTGTTATCTATTCTCAAATAGAGATATTAGAGAGGCCAATTGGGTGATGAACAACAACAAAGCAACCGATGAGGAAGGCTACCAAGCAGAGTTATTTAAGCAAAGTTTTCATGCTTTGGTTAGCTACTTGCCTGATCTCTTCAACCATGTAGTCCGTGAAGGTTTTCCACTGACATGGGCACACCACATCATCCATCCAATCCACAAATTAGGTTCCAGCTCAAATCCCAATAACTACAAAACGATCATGGTGGGTCACACGTTCTCGAAGTTGTATGCTACTGTTCTATATAGGAAGCTCTCTAGTGACCTTGAGCAAAGACAACTCAGACCTAGGGGATAGGCAGGTTTTCGACCGGACCAAGACCATTGACCACATCTTCACCCTTCACGCCATGATTGAGGAGGCACGACACCTCTATTGGAAAGTCTACTATTGTTTGGTAGATTTACGGAAAGATTTTGACTCCGTTCCGAGGGAGGCCTTGCTCCAGAGACTCAGCGATATTGGCATCTCTCCAACCCTATTGATCGCTATTATGCGCTTATATGAGTTTGTTTTTTGTTGTCTTCACGTAACCCATGGGATGTCTGATTTCATTCGAAGCACTATTGGGGTTAAACAAGGTTGTCCACTGTCCCCTACCCTGTTTGGGATATATATTGATGAGTTGGTAGCATTTCTACACGAGCATATCCAGGAAACTGATGGCTGCTTTTTTCACCAGGTTCTGATATCTATTCTACTCTTTACTGACGACGTGGTCCTCCTCTCGTCATCCCCAGAAGGATTGCAGAGGTAGCTAGATGCCTTAGCTCTGTTTTGTGACCATCGATAGTTGATGGTCAACCTGGGTAAAACCATGGTTATGATTTTCAATGGGGTGAAGAAAACCTCAGACCTTCACTTTCTATTCAAAGGGGAGGACATTGAGATCAGTAGCACGTATACGTACTTGGGGGTGCAATTTTCAGGTCCTCGATTCAGTTTACAACCAGCTCTTCAACATCAGATCAACAAAGGATATGGATCCTTAGCCCTTCTCGAGAGACAGTGCTTTTGACATCACTTCCAGGACATCTCGTCCAAGATGAGCCTCATGGACACCTTGATTCATCCCACTATTCTATATAGCTTAGAGATTTGGGGACTGTCTTTACTTGAGTCAGACTCGGCTTCAGCTAAGAGATTCTAGCTTCTTCTTCTCTGCTGCATCATTAGGTGCAAACTAGCAGTGCCACAGCACATCATCCTTGCAGAGTTTGGAGCTAAGCCCTTCCGGCTTGAGATGGTCTTTAGATTGATTTCATTCTTGCAACGTGTCCAAAGCTTGCCAGACTCGATAAAGAGTAGGGACCGTTATCCTTACTTGGCATATTTTTCTTCTGAGACTATTGTCTGTTCTACTCCCTCAGGCCGAGCCAGATGTTGGTTTATAGGAGTTTCAATCCTCTTATAGTTAGCGGGAATTCAGTGGGATCATTTCGCTCCTTTCCGATATTCCTTAGATGCTCCTTGCCACCTTTTACCTACTAGACAGGAGCTAAACAAGATCATGAGGGAGGACATCTACAGGCAGTTCATCTAGGTCACCTCGGTCAATCCTCTAGGAGGATTGCACCCAAAGATGGCCTTCTACATTGAGCACTTCTTGGAGTTGAGAGACAGGCTCATTGTTCGACCCCAGTATATGTTTCACCATTGGATGCATGCTCTTCGTATTCCTCTAGGCCAGTTCAGAGTAGGTTCTCATAGACTTTGGGTAGAGACAGATCACCAGGTGGATAGACTAGACAAATTCTGCCAGGTATGTCATTTAGAGGAAGTGGAGACTGAGGTGCACTTCATTCTTGGTTTCCCTGTCTACTATGAGATCAGAGGAAGGTTTCATTGCTTATTCAAAGATTCTCGGACCTTTGCCGACTTTTTCAGGTACCCCGATCAGATATATTTGGCCCTATATATGCAAGAAGCTCTTAAATTCCGAGCGCATATTCTTTAGCCTCCCATCAGACTAGACCCCACATAGAGGAACACGACATTTTTCAGAGTACTACATTTAAACAAAGCACCTCAAAACATATCCTGCTCAACTTTCACTTGCGGCGTTAATATGTTTGCTAGGGACGTTACAGGTAACGGCTCTAAGAATAGCTTTCGTACGTGATCCTTCCAAGTGGGCGTTAGGGTGGGACATCAAGGACATCAACCATTTGACTGCAGTCTACTCTTTACATTCGGTTTTTTTTGTCTAGTCCCACCCGTGTTCTGGATTGAAATGAATTAAAGATTGTAGACTGCATATGAAGCTAATTTATAGCGTAGAGTAATTAATATTGTTGGTCGCATATTATGTGCAAGATTTGTGCATGCCCGTAAAAGGACCTGTCTTTGCCACATCATTCAGTCCGTTGGTGATGATAATCGTGGCAGTCATGGGATCTGTTATTCTCTCTAAAAAATATTTATTTAGGCAGGTTTGTAATTTGTGTTGTGTGTTTTTTAAGGTGGTCTGAGTTTTCAGAAATTATATGATATGTGGAGAAAATTGAGGGACAGCAAGGCCTCGAGATGAAAATCATTCGGAAGCGCTTCCTAATTCTGAAGAAATACACCCACAAAATGAAAATAAGGCTTACGACATAGAAGCTGCGTCGAACGAGGCCATGGATAAGCGGCATTAGCCTTTTGAATCATATCGAAAGGAACAACTCTCACTACAATGTGTCAATTTGGCGTATGGTTATGTAAACCTATTCAAATAAGGGTTTATGAGTATTATTAGTTATTTAATTACATATATTATACTTTATTTAGAAATTTATGTATATATTATGAAAATTTAATTTTTTATTTAGTTATATATATTTTATTTAATATTTAAAAAATAAACTTAATGAAATTAATGCATTGTATTTTGTAAAAAAATTATACGTGAAAAAATTTGATTCTCATATTTAGAATAGATTTATGCTAGTATTTATTAAAAAATAAGATATTATCTATAAATATTATAAATTATTTGTGATAATTTATTAAATTACTATAGTTTATAGTTTATGTAATTGATTTTAATGCTAATTGTTTAATTTTTATAAAAATTTAATATATTATTCGTGGAAATTAAATTTTGATGAAGTGTAAAATGAAGAATATTTAAACTATTGAAGTTACGAATCTTTAAATATTTAAAAATATATGCCATAAATATTAACGAATTCATAGTAACTTGATAAAAAAATATTCAATGTCCTATATTAAAATAGATAAAATACTTATAAACACCATTGTAAACAATGAAAGGGAAAATTTTGACATTTCTTCCCACATGTTACTTCAATATTTACATGGTTAAAATAAAATCACCAAAAACGCATATCACATGTATTTATATAAAACGATACATGCTTAGTCCTTCACGTATAAGTTTGAACACAAGTGTATAAAGATAGAGATTACAATGATAAACAAAGATCACATATATTTTTATATAAAATAATGTAAATGAAGGGTTGTTTGTGTAGTTTTTTTGGAATACGTTTGAATATAAATGAAGTGTTGTTTGTATAGTTTTTTTTGAAATAAGTTGGAATATAATTGTATGTTAAACTAGCATTTGTATGAAATAAGTTGGAATATAATTGTATGTTAAACTAGCATTTGTATGAAACACGGTAAAGGAAATGTTATGGAAGAAAAATATAGATGAAAAAAAATGTGATATATTAGATGATCTAATTATAGTTAAGTTTAAATGAAAAATAATTTTGAATGTTAAATGTAGTGCAATCAAACAATCTACTACAAATAGAGGCATGCACAACTTCCTTCCCAAGTGCTCAATGCAAGAACTTACCTTCATTAAAAATTGCATCCCAGACTAGACTTTTGTCTTTCGTTGCCTCATCCAGACTGTGGTAATGGTTCCAGATCATATTTTTTGCAAGTGTTTTCGAAAAACATTTCCATCTATACATGTCTCCATTAGCATAATTAAAGGCCTGGTTCTTTTGATAAGGCTCTGTGGTAGTGCAAATTTCCTATTCTGCAATCAATTATGCATTAGATGCATCCATAAATTATTCCCATGAAATATTGTTCCCTAGGTGCTTGAAAGATAACCCCTCATGTTTGCAAATGGCAGTGTAAACACAGTGTGCCTAAATCATTCATAAGGTCCAAGGAGAGAAGCCAAATATGTGTGTCCGGCGGTGAATGGACCAAGTTAATCCTTTTTTATTCTTTGCAACCTTAAATACAATAAGGGTGTAGTAAAAATTGGGCATAGGTAGTATAGGAAGCTCTTCACAAGGGGCCATGGTCTTCCTTTCTTCCATTTATGACCTTCAAGAAAATCTTCTAAACCAAGTTTATTCTTTTTGCTACCAAATCCAGAAATTGCTAGTAGAACTTGCCTTGAATTTTTGAGTTCCAGTCCTTGTGCGTTTGAACTTCTCATCACATTTTCCTAGTCAAATCTCTTTGATTTATAAATCTCTCTGTAGTCCTATTTTAGTTTTCAAAGAATCCTCAACAATTTCATTATTGTTGTTTTATTTTTTCACCATTATTATTGTTTTATTGTTTTGCTACTTCCCTAAACCTATAAACTCTTCTTATCCTCTTTGGACATACAACGTTTAAAGACATGTTTCATGTAGCCCATGCCTTAGTTTTGTGCAAGAGGAAAACGTCCCCAAAAGCATTTTATTAACTTGTTAGCCTCCACATTATTGTGATGATTGCCATCTATTACTCCCTCAATATTTTTCTATTGCTTCCATCCCAAACATGCTTGTAAAAGAGAATAGTAATTTTGATCTATAGGGGAAATATAACAAACATCATGATTCCCCTATGATATTTGAACCCAAATCTCCACCCTATAGTAAGGAGATGCATTTTTACTTTTATGCGAGTTTGTTTCTTTACAGTCTTGTGAAAATAGAGATTATAGTTAAGGGTTGTTGAAGGAAAATATTCAACATCAAAGGTTTCTACTTTTGCAAGAGATTCCCATGATTGAGCTGATATGCGCCCTAACTTGTTCTGTTGTACAAGTTTTATTTGTGTTAGCTGGGGTTCAATATCATCATCATCATCATCTAGAATAAGGATATCCCAAAGTAGCCATAAATTTCCTTTCTTATAAGGAACTTTTCTTCTAAATCCACAAGTAAGATATCAAAAAATACTACGATGGGATGTTTGACATTTGTTTTTTTTTAAACGGATCTTGATGATGGATTGTAAGAAGCTCAACTTGGGACCATATTTACAATGCTTTAATTCTAGAGTGCCTCAAGTGGAGAAATCCCCAAATCCCTTGTGCTTTGATTACATGTGTGAAATTCTATCTTCAAAAAATTACATCTTGTATTGACTTATGGTATTGGGTATCTACATGAAGGTCTCAATTTTAATGAAGAGATAATCAATCATTGAGTTGTTTAGTGAAAGTGCAATGCGACAACCTCTGCTTGTTAAAAAAATGTGTGAGGTTAGGTCATGTGGATCCATGTGTAGTTGTGGAAGGTGTCGTGTGGATCCATGTGTATATATTTTCATAGTGAAATGATGCGTGAACCTATTCAACCCTGCAATAAACAATACAATCAACGCTTCAAGCCAGCCAAGAGGAATCCTTTAAGGAGAAAGAGAATAAATACTGATATAAGTGCTACAAACATAGCTAGCAGTGATTCTCCTTCTGTAATGTGTTTTTCCTATATCAGTTGGTTAACTAACATGTCATTATGTAACAAAAGGAAAACATCAATTAAGCATTGAGATATTAGATTAGAGGAACTAGGCTTGCATGAGCATTTTTAAGACAGTTGTATCTCTCCAAGAATAGCTAAAAAAATCATTTTTTCAAATATACATTGTTCAACCAATCCAACAATTCCCTACATGTTATATTTATGATACAAGATGAATCCATTCAATTGACATTGAATTTCATTTCTTTTATGCCTTATCATGAACAAAGATTTGGAAATCTATGGTTGGTAGGGCTACTGTTGTTTTTAATTTTGACATTAATGAGTCTTGACATTTAAGAATGAATTTTATTGCAGACTTTCTCCAACTCCCTCAATCTCCACTACATCCCCTATAGGTCTACCTTCAACTCTTGATTTTCCTCACAAATCACATAACTATAATCAAGCTCTTTTGAGTACAAAATTACTGGGTTGCTGGGTGTGACTGCTTGTTCCAAGGGAAAATGCATCCCTCTATCACTATTGGAATGAAAGGAATCTGAAATTTTCACATAATAACTATCAAGTGTGCTTCTCAACTTTTCTTATTACAATAGTAGGACCTGTATTGCCATTCTCGATTGAAATCTAGAATTTTGTGCAATGTGTTTACTTGCTTCAAAAGAGAGTATGTGGTAATTGATCGATTTTCAAAGGCCCATTTCTTATTTTTCAGACAACGTTCGATGTACCTGTTCAAAAAACAAATTCAGATAATTCTAATGTAGGGAAAAAATCATATTCAAGGACATCTTTTTACTAGTAACATAGATTTTGAGAATCACAATTTATCAAACAAGATTCTATTAAACATACTTAGTTGTACTTCAATTCTAAGAAATCAATAGAAGTGCTAATGAAACCAAGGTTAAGAATTATGTTTTAAGGAAACCATAGCTATTGATATAGGCTTAGTTTTAAGGCTTATTTCAAATAAACCAATTTTATTGAATCAGATTTTCTGAAAAATTCTCATGTTCTTAACTGCTAACATGAGCTTGAATTCAAAGAAAAAAGACTGTATTGAATTAGCTTTTCTGAAAAATTATCATGTTCTTAACTTCTGACTTGAACTTAAATTCAAAGAATTAAGTGGCATTGATTGAGGTTGCATTAATGACCCAAGTTAAAGAATTCAGGTTTGACCTAAAGAATCCACAATAGTTGTCAAGAATAAACATGGGAAGACTTGTTGCATTTATGTGTCAGTCATAGTGTGAGAACCCACTAGTATAGATTCAGACCAAGTTAAAAGTCTCATTGATAACAACATACAATTGGCACGCATTCATGCTGAATTAATGAAACATATTTTAATAATTTGATCTTTGATTCAAGAAACTCGTGCATATTCTCTCAGGCTAGGATAAAAAATTACTTTCAATTGATTTTGACTTAATTCATTAAAATGTACAATATTAACTTACGTTACTCTATGTAAGGCATATACACGATTCAAACAACACAAACCCAATTGATATGAAGCTAGTTTAAAGAACCTATTCATATTAATGCAAGCTTACTTGGATCATTTATTTGGGATGGTTGAGCTTATATTAAGCAATATATTTGGTGTTAATCCATTCACCAAAGAGCCCCTTGTATAATTTGGTCTTTAAGTAAGGAATCTATTGCCACTATTATTCAAGTCAGATTAAAGAATTTGATTTTAGTGTCATGAGTAGAATTGGAATAAAATTTTTGAAATTAGCGAAAATACTTGAAAAACCATTTAAAATATTAACTCGAGCTAGATTAATGAACCTATTTACACCAATCGAGACTAAATGAAATGACTCTCATTTGTACTATTTGATTTTGAGTTTTGGGCAGGTAAAACTCAGAAATCAAATGACACTCAAAACTTCTTAATCACCCATGTTCTCATAGTTCATGGGTTCTTACCCACTCATGGTTCCACTCATAGGAATCTGCATGGCATAGGGAACTCTCTAATCACCTAACCCAATAGCCAAGGTAAATAGTAATCTCCCCCATAGGGGGAGGCAGATAGAAAATTCTCATTAATTTGCCTCTGTATTTTTATCTGAGGTCAACTGAAAGAAGCTAACTCTGGTATTCATTTGAGTTAGATTAAAGAACCCATTTAATTTGAGAAGTCAAAGAACCTTTTCTGTCATTAGGATTTTCTTATAATTAGCCCATTGATAGTGTTTATTCAGGCCAAACAGGAAAACTTATTTGTGTTTATTCATACAATTTTGATGAAAAAATTCACATGATTGGGAATTCCTATTAAGATCCATTAAATGTTGGTAAGGATTCAGGGCACATCAAAGAAATTAATTGTAATGACTTAGCCTAGCTCAAAATAATTTTATAAAATAAAACAAATTGTATCTATGGAGGTGATATTAAAGAGTATGTTTTAGAGAATCCATCTAGGGCTTACCTCAAGATACATATCCAAGGCTCTGTAAAGCACATCACAGGAACTTGTGGCATCATTTGGTAATGATTCAAGAAGAAACTAAAATTTGGAGGGCTTGATATTGACATTGGGGGCCACCTTTGTAATATACTTGTCCATGAGGCTACCCACCCTCTTCAACTGACTCTGGTAGAAAATGCCAGAAGTGGGCTTGACGGTGCCAATGGGAAATCGAGTCACAAAAGCCATCGCCTAATCGATGAGGAAAATCTACACATATCTAAGAGCAAGATCCACATCATAGAGGCAACCCTCCCCCTAGGGTGAAGGAATCAATGTGTTATCCAATGTAGCATTGTTCAACTGTGATCCAATCATATTGTCTAGATGTTTCTTGTATAATTTAGAGGCATTTAACATAGTGGCCACTCTTAGGATCCCAAAAAAGATCTTACATGTCACTGCTGCTCTCTCCAAATAATGAAGCAAACCCATAGCAGTTTCAAGAACTTGCCCTTCCACTTTCTGTGCATAGCGGTGCATAATCTGCTCGTCCCTCCCACAATTTTTCTTGGGGGATATTGAGATATATCCAAGCATGGGAAAGGTAGACTTCAGGTAATGCGAAAGAAATCTGTTGATAACCCAATTGTTCATTTTATGGCCAATCATTGTTTTGACAATTCTTTCCATTAGATACATACTCAATAACGACAAATCTTCAAAACACCACCCCTTTTTAGTTTTTTATCTCTTAGAGCTTGTCATATCATAAGAATACTGAATCCCAAAAATATCTGGAGAAGACGAGGCAGGAATGATATCATAATTAGCATTCAATATTTCTATGAGTACATTAATACATCTATAAATAATCCCCATAGAATATGTTGTCAATGCCATAGCCTCGCAGTCCTTCAATGCATTTATCAACTCCTTCCAACTCTAGAAGGCCAAGCCCTAGATAAAATCCTCTGTTCTCCTCACCAGGTTCCCTTCTTGGATCTCTTCTATCATCTCCAAATACTTATCCACACAACAAATCTTGCATATGTTGGTGGATGTGATCTCAATGTTGTTGATCCCATTGTAGCAGAACCTGCCCATCAGCTCAAATGGCTCAACACCTCCTGTCAAATCATGAAGTATCGCTTTGCATGATGTCACTCATCCTGCCTGACCTACTCTTATTGTTGCCTTGTTGAACAACTTGATCAGCCTCAATGAGAAGGAAAGCAATGTTTTCTATAAGAAATCAAATCACACCACCAATTCATCTCAGGATACCCACAACCCACAAAAATAACAATAAATCCATTTAAACATACCTACCACCTAAAGAATATCATAACTAACATAAACCCATCCTAACCCTCAATCTCAAACCCCAAGGACTGAAGAAAACTCAAAATGTAAGTAAAGGAAGTTCTAGAGCACCTTTCATTTCTCTTGCCCAAAAAAAGCAAAGAAAAATCGAAGGGTAGGATAAAAATACATTGTCTAGAAATAATGTTTCTTCTCCATTGACATTCACCTCCAAATCACATACATGGTGCATGTTGCTCTCCATTCACATCCCTTCCTTCAACTTCCTTAATAATCCAATGAAAGACCAATTCCTTCATTATTTAGGTAGGAATGAGGAAGCCTTAATCCTTAATCGAAGCACTACCTCATGGATTAATTAAGAATGGAATGGATTAGACTTGCCAGTCTAATGACCTTTCTTGCCCACCGATCTTGCATCGTACACTAGGAAGGTGATGCTAGTGCTAAGTCTTCACTGAGCACCTGATGTCAAGCTAAGTTGGTAGAATTTGCTATAAGTAAGATAAATGTCGGCAAAGGAGAAAGGAGTTGTTCTTCACCTTGCAAACCCAGCCATAGGTTTTGTTTCACATCGTCGCCTCTCCTATAGGTGGGAGTTATCAAGGTTTTATGCAAGAATATGTATATGAGGTTTCACCATGAAAACACCCAAAAAGATAGATATAGAGGCATAGAACACTACATGCCCGCTCGTCTGTAAGTTCATTGCATTTGGAAGTGAAAGGGAACCACTCCTATCATGCAATAAAGACTGCTTCTTGGATGTTTATATCGACGAAGGTTGTATGCATTCTTTCCCTAACTGTGTCACGTAAATATTTTCCTGAATATTAATCCAAGGGCACAAACATCTTTAATCGTCTAACATCTAATATGATCCTCTAGAGAGGGACACCATGGCAACTTGGTGAATTCTTTTCAAAGGGGAATGACTTACGATGCAAATATAAGTGTATGCTAATTTTAACACTGATTAGTAATACATGTGCTTTTAAAAACAAAATAATAATTAAGTAGGCGTGTTTATTTTGAAATAAGGCTTTAGAAATTTAATTTAATTATAAAAAATTATTAAGTAGAGGTAGATATTTACCCTCCATGGAATATTTGAAAATATTCTTAATAGTAGTCATAGATCAAGGGTTGAGATTTATCTCAAAAGTAGTTATGCCTTTTCTACTCCTTTTTTTGCTGAGGCAAATGTCGGACCTTCTTTTGCATTAATTAAACAAACAGTTTACAATATGAACAAACATCTCCCCATTGTCGAGAAGGCAAGAAAACTTAGGACAAGCCCAAGGGCAACCCTTTAAGCTAAACAAAGAACAATTAAAAAACTGGCGGAAGAGCCCATCGATCTGGGCCGATCATTCCACAAGAAAACCAATGGCCAAGGACGAAAATACTTCGACAAGACCTCTGAAGATTAGCAGGACCAAATCTCAAAGTTGTGCGAAGAAACAAGACCATTGATTAACCTATGTTGCATCCAACGGTGGAGATTAATATCGTACCAGACAAAAAGACCCCGTGATAATGAGTGGGGAAGGGCAGTTTCCAAACCCTCATCCTACCATGTGGTGGAATCTGATTGTGATCGCTTCAAAAAAGAGAAAACTGCTTCCCGAGTAAAAATGGTGTGATCGGATGAAGACCACCAGTGAAGTGGTTTATCCCTCCAAACCCCAAAAAAAAGAAAAATCCCTGCTGCCGGGAGACCCAGGATTCTACCCGCTCTAAATGTATCTCCACGTTTGAACTTGGAATCTATTATGGAAAAGGAGAACTCCATTAGAGAAGGAATTGTGGTTACCATTTTACTCACTCTGAATAACAGAGAAAACCGCCTCTCAAACTTCTATTACTCATTCCCTCCTCCGCGAGCCCAGAAATCATAAATTTCCTTGTCCTCATCGGTTTGAGCCTCACAAATAGCTTTTAGCCTGCTAGGAGGCATCTCCTTCCATTTCATATCTATTTTGCACTCAGAATTAATCACTCCTTGGTTGGCCAGAAGATCTGCAAGCTTGTTAGCCTTCCTCTGAACATGATTAAAGCTAACGATTCGAAGGCATTGGAGATGTTTCTAGATTCTCTGGTACACTTGTATAAGTCTCCATTGTTTTGAGACCATTTCAGGCATAATTCCATAGCTGGTTTTCTTGACTGCATTTATGGAAATCTCCAAATCTGCTTCTATGAGAACATTTGAGTTGTGATTGAGTTTAAGCAACTCTAGACAATGTTCCAACGCCATTAATTCAGCCATATTGTTGGTGGCTTTGCCTAAGTGGCAGTGGAAAGTGAAAATTATTTTTCCTTCTTCATCTCTTAACACACCTCCATAACTTGTTGTTCCAGGGTTTCTTTTTGAAGTCCCATCAATGTTGTATTTGAGATACCCTTTTAGCAGAGGATGCCAGAAATCCTTTTCCCTTTCCAACACTCTTACTTTTTTGCTAAGACCCTGGAGTATGATCTCATGAATTCCCAGCTACTTGAGAGTTCTCAATTCACGCGTAGTGGGGGGATTCAAGGGGTAACTGTGCACATTGGTAGAGAGAGCCTCTCCAATCTACTTTAAGATTAATTCCATCAGGAAAATGGTAGTATTTTTTTCATCCTTGAAAATTCTTTTATTCCTTTCCTTCCAAACATTCCAAGTGATGAAGCTTGGTGTCATGATCCAGGCCAAATTGAGGATTTCATTCTCTGAATAGTTTTTTCTCCACTTGTTTAGGGTATTATTGATGCTACCTTTATCTCTGTCTGTCTGTTGAAAAATGATGTTGAAAGAATCCCACAACCAGTTGATATAGGTACAGTTGTTGAGAATATGTTCTATTTTTTCCTCTTGAGCCTCACATAATGGGCATCTAGAGGGCCCCATAGCTCCCCTCTTCTGAATGCTATCCCAAGTTAATATTTTTTTGTGATGAACTAACCACATAAATAGTTTGATCTTCATCCATCCTTGATGGCTCTAGAGTTTTTTCCAGGACTTTGCCGAAACGCAGGAATCTAGGTTAAGGGAAATTCTTTTGGCTTCATGGATGTTAAAGATGCCTTCTTTGTTTTGTCCCCATCTTAACTGATCCTGACCATCTGTGATCCAGATCTTTCTCTGTTCTAAAATATTCATAAGTTCTTTTGTTTTTGTCTTTGTGGTGCCTACTTCTCTACATTCTATTCTCCTCCAACTTCTCCATTTCCTAGTGTCCTGAGGAAGATTCCAGAAATCCCCGACTCTCATTAGTCCTTGGGAATCAGTTTCCTGCTTGATGCTCATAATGTCCTCCCTTAACAACATTGGTTCTTTTTGCCATTTGTATTCCCAAAAGAGAGTTTGTTCACCCGCTTTGATTTCCCAGAAGTAGTTGTTCTAAACTAGGCTTCTATTATCCCAGGATTTGTTCAAGATATGAGAGCCTTTTATGTTCCCTGACATTCTAATGAGATCACTTGTTTGCTAGGAGCTGGCATATTTTTCTTTCCAGGTTTTAGCCCATTGCGCCTCTGGTTCTTTAACCCATCTCCACCAGAGTTTGGCTCCTAGAACATCACTTAGAATCTCCTGATCATCTAAGCCTAGGCCTCCATGACTTTTGGGTTTACAGATTTTATCCCAAGAAACGAGAGCCCATTTCTTTTTTGTCTCCTCCTTGCCCCAGAGGAAGTCTCTCTAAATGTTCTTGAGTTTTTGTAAAACCCCTTTGGTGGCTGGAAGGGTTGATAGAAAGAAAATGGGGATGGATTGGAGAACTGCCTTCAGCAAAACCAATCTGCCCACCAGGTTCAACGCTCTATAAGTCCATTTTTTGATCTTGTCTTGCATCTTGTTGAGCATCGATTCCTAGATACTTTTGCGCATAGGTTTATCTGTAAGGGGGATTCCCAAATACTTTGATAGTAGGACCTTCCTTTGGAAGCCCATAATTTTGGAGATGTTCCTTTGAATAGAAATGTTAGTGTTAAAGAAAAAAAATTTTGATTTGGAGAGATTGACTTCCATACCTGAAGCCAAGGCGAAGTCATTTAAGATTTTTTTGTATGCTGTAGCTTCCTTGACCGTGGGGATACCTTGCAGCATGGTGTCATCCACAAATTGCTGATGAGTCAGGGCTTGGCCTTTCTCCACTAATTGAAGGCCCTTAATCATACCTAAAACTTTAGTAGTTTTAATGGTTCGTCCTAATCCTTCCATCATGAGGATGAAAAGGAAGGGAGAGAGTGGATCTCCTTGTCTGAGGAACCTGGAAGGAGTGAAGATCTCCGAGGGCACTCCATTCACTAGAATTGAAAAGCTGGGAGAAGTAACTAAAGCCATAACCCATCTGATCCAGTCATGATCAAACCCAAACGTGGAAAGGACCTTTCTGATGTAAATCCAGTTCACCTTGTCATACACTTTTGCTATGTCTAATTGCATGATCATACCAACTTGCTTTTTGTTGGTGAGAGAATGAACAACCTCGTGGGCCTGAATAATATTATCCAGGATTTTCCTTCCTTCCACATAACTAGACTGTTCCCCTGAAATCAAAGAGGGCAAAAGAGGTTTGAGTATTTTGGCCAAGATCTTAGAAGTGATTTTGTAAACAAAATTACATAAAGCTATTGGTCTGAACTTATCAAGAGATAGGGCAGAGTCATGTTTGCGGATTAGGGAGATAAAAGAGGTGTTGAGGGCTTTTAGAATAGATTTGCTTTTTCTGGATTGCTCAACCACATCCAAAATATCCTGTTTGACAACATTCCAGCAGGCTTTGAAAAAGTCCACATTAAAACCATCTGGACCTAGAGATTTGCCATTTTGCATCACTTTGATCACCATACTAACCTCTTCTTCAACTACTGGTTTGATCAGGTTAAATTTATCTTCTCTAGACACCATCCTGGGAATATTCTTTATAATTTCCTTGATGTTATGGTCTCTGTCTATATTATTTTCCTTTGTGATGCCTCTGAAATGCTGAACCATCACAACTTCGATATTCTCGTGAGTGGTCTGAAGCTCCCCCTCTTCATTCAATATTGAGGAGATTCTATTGTGCGTTCTATTGGCTAGGGTGGAACGGTGGAAAAACCTAGTGTTCTGTTCACCTTCTTTGAGCCATTGAACTCTGGACTTTTTTCTCCAAAAGTTTTCCACCTGTTGCATAAATTCTCCCAATCTAGGTTGAGTTTTTCAGCTTGCTCATTTTTGGATTTATCAAAACCCTCTGCGATCATTGTTTGGTTTAGTTCCTGCATTTTGATCTCTACTAATTTTTTGATTGCAAAAATGTCACCAAAATCCTTCTTGTTCCATTCTTTGAGTTTGATTTTTATGTGCTTTAGCCTTTTATGGAGGAGGAACATTTTGGAGCCCTGAATTTGTAGATCTTCGGACCACCATTTCTCAATGTTGCTGATAAAATATGGGTGGGAGAGCCAGATATTTTCAAGTCTAATGTGTCTATTCTTGGGAGCATCAAGTCCCTTGATTTCTAATTGAATCGTCTAGTGGTCAGAGCCTCCAAATGGGAGAACACTTGCCGATATTTATGAATTTGTTAGAATCAAATTCTCAGTGATCAAAAATCTGTCTAACTTAAAGGCAACCTGAGCATTACCTCCTCTTTTGTTATTCCAAATAAAAAGACCATTTTGCATTTCAAATTCAACCATCTTCATGTCTTCTGTGAAAGAATTGAATTCTACTGAATCTCTACTGAGCATTCTAGTGCCTCCTTTTTTTTCCGAAAGAGATTTAATCATATTAAAATCTCCTCCAATGACCCAAGGGATTTCTTTATGTCTGCTTCTGAGATCTACCAGGGAGTTCAAAAATCTAAGCTTCTCATCTATTTTCTGTAGACCATAGACATTCCTAACCAGGAAGGTGTTAGACATCCCCATTGGCTAAATGATAGCTGATAAGTAATTTCTCGTTGCCTCTACATCTACAATGATTACTTTTTTGGGGTTCCAGAGAGTAAGAATGCCCCCGTTGTGTTTTCTGCTTTAACTTCTAGAAACTCAAATTCACTAAGACATTTGCTATAGATTTGTTTTATCTTCTGAATGGAGCATTTTGTTTCTTGAATGAAGATTATGTCCGTCATTGCTAGTTTCATTCTATTACCAAGCATTCTCTGTTTTCTTTTACTACCTAGACCTCTGATATTCCATGAGATGAACTTCATAGTTAAAGATTTGTAAAGGAGTAACTGGTTAGATCTTTTATCTTACCTGAGTCTATCATTAGCTTTCCACACTCCATCACGAGCTCATTTTGCTTTTTTTTTGCCTCTCTTCTTTCCTGGATTTCTAGTGGCTAATCCTGGATTTAATTTCATTGTTTTCACCCCTCTTTGCTCCTGTTTATGGATGTTCTTACCTTTCTCCTGTTCTTGTTCCTGAGTTTTCCATAAAAACAACTACTATATTCTGTTGTATTCATCTTGGGGAAGATAATCTATTCCTCCTTTGGTACCTTGCATCAGGAATCCTTCCAGATCCAAGTTTTCCTGGTCAAGGATTTCTTGTAGTTTGTGCTCTTCTAGATTTGTTTCACTTTGAGTCATTTCTTGGTCCATTTCCATTTCTGTTTCACATATCATTACTTCGTTTAGAGAGTCCATGGTTGGAGAAATATTTAAGTCCTCTTGCTTTTCTTTTTCTTTAGCATCTTCCTTCAGATCTTGATTTTCTCTTGTGATTTCTTCAATCTCTTCTAGCACTTTAAACTTATTTTGACTGCCTTTTTGCCCCTCAGTATGTTGTTGCTTTGATCCCTTTTTTCCTCCCCTTCCTTTACTGGCCACTTTTTAAAAGCTTTCGGTGTCCTTCGTTGTACTAGGTTTTTCTTTGTTATCTTCTTTGTTGATGGGGCAGTCTCCTAATAAATGCCCATGTTCATGACATTTTCGACATCTGAAGGGTATATGCTCATAGTCAACCACCTGTACCCACTCCTCATCTAGAACTTCCAGTATAACTTCGTCCGGATGTGCTCCTGATAGATCCATTTCCACACAGATTCTAGCAAAGGAGGTTATTTTCCCCTTTTTGTGGCTTCCGCAGCTTTGATATAGCGTCCTAGTTTATTACCAATGGCAGCCAATGATTCAGTTTGCCAATAATCAAGAGGAAGAGAGTAGAGCCTTACCCACACATGAACCGAAGTGAAAGTCTCCCTCTCTGGAACAAAGTTCATTTTCCAAGGTCTCATATAGAGACCTACTGCAGCAAAAAAATAGGGTCCTCCTTCGAATATTCTGTCTTTGTCTTAAATATTGGAGAACACAACTGTGAAGAATCCTTTTGACCCCAGATGTAGGTCAATGCTTCCTTTGGGCTTCTAATGGTACTTGATCCACGTCTGTAAAGCCTTTTCAGTGGGCCATAATCCCATGAATTTACAGATAATGGCGTAGGTTCCCATATGTTCTTTGTGTTCCTGTAGAGAAGGATCATTTAGTATTACTGGGGGAGTGATTTCATCTTTTGGTTTGCAGGGTCCTTTTAGTTTTTTGTCTCTTGAACCCGGACTTTTGTCTTCTTCCTCTTTGTCCTTTGTGCTGCTGTTTTCTTTTGTTCTGGTCCCATATGTTTCCTCTTCATTATCTCTGATTCTGTAGTTCCTATTGCTTTTACTGTTTCTAGTGGGTCCCTTGCTTCCGCTAGGCACTGCATCTTTGTAGGAGGGAGCCGAGCTTCCTCCCCTGCCACTCTCCATACAAATCGAACTCCGCTTCCAGAGGAACCCTAGCAGCCACGTTTCTTCCGCTCACAACCCTGGTTAATCTTCGAAATTGAAGAAGTCATTAATGTTTCATATTTTTATTTCACCTTTTCTACTCTTTTAATTAAATTGATTAGTTTAAAAAATGTGACATGAACAGGTCATATGAATTTGTATTATGATTTTTTGGGCATGTGGCATTAACAAACCATGGTATTAGCCCATGACATTGTAGCACAACCTATTTATGTGTTAAAAGTCTTGTTACTCTTTTTAATATGTATATATGCTTAACTCATATATTAATTTTTTTATAATAATTATTATTAATAATTTAAAATAAAGTTATAATTTATCTAGTTTTTATGTTTTTTAAAATATTGCTAATGTGAGAGGTAAACCTTTTAATTCTTATAGGTGTTTATTGTCACATACACTTGTCATCTATACTTATTTCACGAAAAATTAACATTTTTAAAACTATAAACTCAAGGAAAAAAAACTTTGTTTAGCTTCTTCAGTCTTCACCATGCAAATAATGCAAATTGGTATGTAATGTACCTAAATTTTAATGCAAACTATGGGTATAAAGTCCAAACATTCGACAACCTAAGTATGAAATGCATGAATGCGTTAATAATTCATTGATTATTGTTCGTTTTGTCAGCAAAGAGGGCTTTTAATGTGCTCTTAAGCTTAGTTTTAAGTTGGTTGTTAATTTACTATGCCATATGGTTAATTACATTCTCTGATGCCGGTGGCCACCAGCTAGCTAGGTTCACATTTATCAAGAAGCCTTTCTTGAAGAATCCTCTCACAACACCTGGAGGTTGTCTCACCATCGATCAACCTAGGGTTATGATCCACAGTCTTTCTTTTCCAAGTAGCTTAATAAAGGAACCTACCGCGTTTTCCCCCAATTTAAAATAGTCAGTCAAAAGGCGAGTGTGTCGAGAGCTTTATTGTTGCAATGGTAGGTTTGTGATTCCCTCTACTAGTTGAAAACTCATTTCCTCCATGAGCTCTTGATATTTAACATTGAGGTAGCTAAGGTGACGAAGAAAAAGGTTGATGTTGTGGCTACACTAGCTACGGTTAAAAATATACAAGTTTCACTAAGTTTTCATTTTGGGAACAACTTCTATAGAGTTTTGAGGTATGTTCTAGCTAGAAATTGAGGTTTAGAATATTGTGTGTTATCTTATACTAGAAACCCCTTCCCATTGACTTTCACTATGATAGTTGCAGGGTGTTATCGAGGGTTTGAATCTTGTCATTCTTAGGTACTATGATAATATGTTGGTTTTTAACTCTTTTCTAACAATGTGCATACTTTGTTACAATTCCTTACTTTTTGCTCCCTTACATGCATGTTTTTTCTTTCCATATGCGTGTTTAGTCAATTTAGTATGTCCTAAATCGCTACATTAATTATCAATCCGGGCATCATAAATTGATGAATTGTGGTGCACTATATGTGCAAGACAACCTCTTTCTTACCTTTTATTGTTTTCCATTTTTATTTTGTTTTCGGGGTTTTATCTTTGTTTATCTCCTAATGTGAATGGAAATCCTATCCCTGAGTTTTAAGAATACTTTAGAAGGAAAATATGGATATAGATTTTAAGGCAAGTATGTCCTCTATAATGATTTCCAAAACTTAACACTTCAGAAGGTCTTAAAACATACTAGTAATGAAATTAGTACTTGAACAAGAATGGAAATGTGCTGCTATTCAAATCAAACAAATAATGAACTACTGATCATGAAATCACTTTCTCTACTGCTCATCTAAATACAGAAAAATAAGTTAAGCTATTTCACTTAAACAAATCAAAAACTGCAAACTAATAAAAGTAAAATCAACTCACTTCACTTATAGTCTGATAACTCGCCAAGTAGTCTTTTCGGGGTTATGCTATGGCTCTGGAGATAACGTCAATAACATGAAGAACCTGATATCTAATTGCATAAAAATAAAACTAAAATCAAATCACATCACTCATAGTCTGATATCTCGCCAAGTAGTCTTTTCGGGGTTAAGCTATGGCTCTGGAGATAACGTCAACGACATGAAGAATTTGATATCTATTTGGAGAAAAATAAAACTAAAATCAAATCACATCACTCATAGTCTGATAGCATGCCAAGTAGTCTTTTCGGGGTTAAGCTATGGCTCTGGAGATAACGTCAATGACATGAAGAACTTGATATCTAATTGTAGAAAAATAAAATTAAAATCAAATCACATCACTCATAGTCTGATAGCTAGCCAAGTAGTCTTTTAGGGGTTAAGCTATGGCTCTGGAGATAACGTCAATGACATGAAGAATTTGATATCTAAAATAACTAACAAAGCAAATGAATAAGACTGAAATCAAAGCATAACTGAAATTGAAAAGATAAGAAAAACAAAGTCAGCAAAGAGGCTAATCTCATGTCACTAGTTATTGTAAAAATTGTATGAAAATGCCCAGGCCTAGCGTATCCTAAAACACACATTGATCAGTGTTAGCAAAAATATACAATGCTTGAAAAATCATGTACAAAAATGAAAAGTTAACATCATGACTAACTTATGAAATATACAAAGGTGAACAAACTATGAAATATGTGCAATGGAAATAAGGGAACAACACATAAAAACTTTACAGAAATAAGGAAACAAAACTTCAGCCAGCAAGGGCTCTCTACACGGCCTTGGTGAACATGCTATTAGTCTAGAATTATGCTAACACAGTCATATAAAATAGAGTCTTGTTATAGTGCAAAACAGAGGAAGAATCCTCTCGTTACAATAACAGGACCAATTCACGGCACGGTACAATGACTAACAAAAAAATGACATCAAAAACTAACTAGCTCTATGCATTTCCAAATGCGTTATTTATAATGGAAATCACATAATTGTTTTCCTATGAAACATCTTCAACAAAGGACATGTAAAAAGACAGCATCCGTGAGCTTAGCATGATGGTTGCCAAGATCATTCAATCTATCAAAAGGTGGTTGCTGGATTTGCATCATGGAGGCAGTCTACAACTGTCAAAATGAACCCATGGATCTAGGAACGGTCTCAGACCCTTCACGTGTTTGAAAACAGAGAACAGTTTGTCGTAGAACTCTTTGTTTGACCACCATTTGACCAAGGGCTTCCTCTGTGAATTTGGCTGAACCAATAGGACTTGATCCATGTCTAGATCATTCCTAAACTGCCCACGTGCCTCGTTTTGCTTGATGACACCTGTAACCTGGAGATCAACAAAAACAACTACAGAAAGTCGAATTAGCTATGGAAAGTGGCTGCATTCCGTAGCTAATGAGAAAAATCTAAGTCAAATAGCAAACAAAAAAACATAGTTAGAAAACCACTTAAATGCTCTTTTAGAATCATTATGTAATGATCTTTGATAGCTTATGAGGTACTGGTGAGGGGAAAAAGTCTAGGAAAGTGTGTAGGAGAGATGTAGTTTCAGGGCTCAACATACCCCCACTGTGAAGGTGTTGCATGTCCCCATGCAACCAAAAAATTGACCATCCTCCCTTTAGTTCATGTGTTCTGAGACCTCTGCTAACACATCTGGCCTTCTTCTCTTCTTTCTTGGTACCAATGTCATCCTAGGCTTTCTCATTAGGCACCTAAATTTGAGGTTGATAAGAGCTCTGCTCAACCTCCTTCTCTTTTTCTTCAATTTCCTATTCTTCTTCTGCCACAGCCCAAGATGCAACATAGTGTTGTCGTGAATAATTTTATCCAACCTACTTTGTTCCTTCAATGTTTCATTTTCTATTTTGATGTGTCTATTGAAGACCTCTAGTTCAAAAACTTCCTATTTTAGTGATTGGATTAGAGCTTCTTGTGTTGTATTAGGCTGGGTAAGTGAAGTGCCTAGATCTTTGGAAGTCTTCTCCAATGACTCGATAAAATCATACATTTCTTGCTGGTTTGGATCTATCTCAGGTGTAGTCTTTCTTGGGCTAACCCCAAAATCCGGTTGAAAAGCACTGATCTCAATATCTGGAGGACTGGTCTCAATATTTGGTTGAGAATGTGGTGGGCTACGACTAGGAGAGATTGTTGGAGATTGTTCTGTTGTTTCCTCTTCTAAGTCAATGAAGTGGGCCCTTTAGTTTGTACTTTCTTCAGTTTTCCTTTAACTCTGGAGCTCCTCCTTAGATTCTGTGAGCTGGGGTCTCCTCTCTCCACACTTTGTTTTTCTTTCCCTTTTCTCTTTACTGCAACTGATTGTTCCCTAAGGTAGATTAGTCTTTCAGAGAGTATTTGATCTTCCCCTGAGGAAGGTTTTAGGTTTGATAGGCATCTTCAGTATTTCTTTTCCCCTTTTGTCCCCCTTTCTTCCTACTCTCTGTTCTTTCCTTCCTACTTTCATACATCTTCTCTTCCTTACTAGTGTCTTTAGCTATGTTAGTAGGAGTGTCCTGAATGTTCACATTTGTTTTCTTTCTCTTACTTTTCCTTGTTGAGCTACTTTCAGTAGTTTCAGGTGGGTCCTGAAAGAAGTTTCGAATCAAAAACTGTTCCCAAGTATCTTTTCTTTCCTTCAACTGTTTTTCAATCAAAATTTTGACAAGGCCATGATGGTAAAGGTGGGGCTCTATGTCATCCAAGTTCTTTTGTATAGTTTTGGACATATTTTTTAGGTTATTCAACATAAAATAGGGAAAATTGATAGTTTGATTTTCTAGAAAATTCATTAGCAGCCGCGTGTGGTAGATGTACATGGACCCAAACCGTCCTTCACATGTAATAAACTTCTGGATTATCAATAATAAACTAGTCCACTTTTCTTCTAGAGCAGAAACAAGGATTCCATGTTTGAAGTCAGTTATATCCATACCTGGGTTACGCAACATAATCCTCTAGGCCTTCTCATCAAAATTTTTGTTTTTGAACCACCGTTCCCCTTCCTGTGGGAGTTCCATTGCTACTGCGATAGATGCCTCCGTGACTGAGAATTTAAGATCTCCAACCTCAATTTCCACGTCATTAAAAGACCTTGGAAATGTCTTCATAACTTCTTTGTTGTGACCTCTGAATTTCAGTATGAACTGCAGCCACTGTGCCTTCCTTAATACATTTTTCAATTGTGGGTAACCCTCCATGAAGTTAGGCCTGTCCAGCTCTGTTCGCACGAGTAGGCCCATTTCTTCCTCTGTCTTAAAAATACGTTTGTGAGTGATGGACTGACGAAGGTGAAACGATTGTGTTAGTAGGAGATGGAGAAGGACTGTGGAGAAAAAATAGTAGTTGTAAATGGAAGAACAAAGGATAGGTCGCGAGAATGAGTTCATAGAGTGAAGGCTTATGTGAGCAGACCAGAAATAACAGATGCAACTTCGATGGGATAGTAGGGGAGTAGAGTGAGCCCGACAAAGTTTTGAATAAGACGGCTGCGGAATAGATGTTAGCATTCTCACAAAATGGCTATGGAATTTGTATGGCAGGAAAGAGCCATGATCAAATAGATTATGTTGTCATAATTACTGGGTTCAACAAGTGGAATGTCAAAGTACAATTGAACACAAGTTAAATTTAGAGGTGGATCATGAGGCCATTAAAAATTAATGCAAAGTTCGTGGTGGAATTATGTAAAGGCCATGGAGCAGTTATGGAAGCTATCAAGGCAAATTATTACATATAATGGAGCCGATGGTTTCATAACTATATAGAATGTGCTTTAAAATGCTATTTGAAATGAACTTTGCTCATACCTTAGAATCTTACCACTTCCGTTCACTAACCTTTGATTGGCTGCTTCCTGTTGGTGCTTTTAGATGCTTTATATCTTCAAAATATCTTCCTTTGTCATACCTGCATTTGGTTTTCATTATCATTTGGCTAACATCTGACTATCAGTGCTGAATAACAGAGTGTTAGCTGTGGAATCAACAATCAGCTGCAGAATCAGTTTTTAGCTGCAGAAACAGGATTCAGCTGTGGAAATTGACATAGTGAACATATGACTAAATGGAGATGGATGAATGATGACTGAGTGAATGAAAACTGGTCATGAAAGGGCTTTTATTGGCGGAATATGATGATAAAATGAATGATATGAAGTGAAGTGAAGTGAAATGAAGTGAAGTGGAGTGAAATTATGAAATTAGAGAATTTTTTTTTTGGGAAAATATAGGGCGTTAGAAGTTTCTTATTTTCACACTGTATTTTCTGTATAAGACTGCCAATTAGTGATTAGTTTTCAGGCTTATCCAATCTTTTTTTCTTTTAAACACAAAAAGACAAGGACGAGGCTAGTGGAGAAGAAAGATTCTTCTTCACCAGTCTTATTGCAGAATTATCCTGAAATATTTTGACAAATTCCTCCTTTGAGAGTGGCTTATGATAGATCTTTAATCTGTGACCATTCACAATAAGAGGAGTTTGACATTCATCAATGGTTTTGATTTTTACCACTCCATTGCTAAAGACTTTGTCAATCTCATATGGCCCAAGCCAATGAGTCTGAAATTTACCTTTGAAATCTTTGAACTTGGAATCAAATAGCAATGCCCAATCTCCTTCTTGAAACTT